>WSYH01002702.1:39048-80799 GCA_036426205.1 Ascaphus truei | reverse complement strand
TCTGTATCACTGTACTGCACGGGAGCAGGGAAGGGATATCTGTCTGTATCGCTGTACTGCATTGGAGACAGAAACAAGCAGACAGTGAAGGCTCTTACAATGACGTGTCATACTCATTACTAATCAATGCTTTGGAAATGGTGTAACTGGTCATTGGCAATGGGAGTACGGGTCACTGAAGAAGGCTCAGCATCCAATCTGCAACCCTCCCTCGTCCCCAACTACACACCGAAATCCTTGTCCCCCCACTGTCCTGGCAGAGAGATCTGCTGGTTAGTGCAATACGCTGCAGTGGTGTGTTTTGTATACAGAATGTGGGTGCAATTCCTGCTTGGATCACTTGCACTGGACAACAGACACAGGCACACGTCTACGTTCCAACAGAATGTGCAGGGGTTACACCCTGGTAACATGCTCCGAACACAGGAGTGTGTCTGTACTGAATACACAGCAACTACTCCGGCATTTGGGCCAGTGAACACCTGCTCGCACACAATTACTGAAGAACCTTCTTATGAACTGTGCCTTAAAGGGGCAGTCCCACATTAAGGGCTAAAGCGACTTGTACTCAATGCAATTAATTGGCTTCCTTACAAAATATTCAATTACAGCTAATGCAAACTATGTTCATATTTGCCGATGGTCTGTGTAATTCTAAAATCAGCTGGTAATTATATGTTTTTTCCATTTTGTTCACTATGTCAGGGACGCTCGGCTTCACTCCTCAAGACCCCCCCATCAGGTCAGGTTTTCAGGCTATCCCTGCTTCAGCACAGGTGATGCAGTCTTCGACTGAGCCACCTGTGCTGAAGTCGAGATTTCCTTAAAACCTGACCTGTTGGGGGGGTTCCTGGCGACAGGAGTTGAGCCCCCCCTACACTATATCACAGCATGTCAGGATACCCGTGGGCAGTAATCAGATGTACATCACAAAGAAAAAGCCTTCGGAGATCAGTTTTCTCTAATACATATGGAGCGGATGTTCATCTGTGATGGATAAACCTCCACGTTCTCCTCGGACACTCACCTTGAGAGCGGACCGGCCTTCAATCGTGGTCTGAAAGACGATCTGCCCTTCCAAGCCAACCAAGAGATGGGAGATGCTGGAGGGCAGGGAGCTTTCACAAGGGGGTTTTATACACCTCATAAACTGTCCCAGGCGAATGGTGTGAACGTTTATGGTTCCATCCTGCGGGGAGAATAGATGGGTATAAGAATAATACATGGACATAAGTGAGCTGGAGAAGGTACGGAGAAGGACTACCACGATGAGGAACGTTTATGGTTCCATCCTGCGGGGAGAATAGATGGATATAAGAATAAGCTGGAGAAGGTACGGAGAAGGACTACCACGATGAGGAACGTTTATGGTCCCATCCTGCAGGGAGAATAGATGGATATAAGAATAATACAAGGATATGTGAGCTGGAGAAGGTACAGAGAAGGACTACCACGATGAGGAACGTTTATGGTTCCATCCTGCAGGGAGAATAGATGGGTATCAGAATAATACAAGGACATAAGTGAGCTGGAGAAGGTACGGAGAAGGACTACCACGATGAGGAACGTTTATGGTCCCATCCTGCGGGGAGAATAGATGGGTATAAGAATAAGCTGGAGAAGGTACGGAGAAGGACTACCACGATGATGAACTTTTATGAGGAAAGGCTGAAATGATCAGGCGTCTTCGGTATAAAATAAGTGAATCAGAAAGTGTCACGCACTAATTCATATAATACAAGGTCTTGGAAGTTCTCCGTGAAATGATCAGGTAATGTATATATCACCGTCAGCACACAATCACCTTATTACAACGGGATATTCCAAATGCCAGGGGGATTGGTGTGTTAGAAAGAGGGTTAGACACATACAGAGGATCGTGCAGGGTGGCCAACTCCAGTTCTCAAAGGTCACCAACAGGTCTGGTTTTCAGGATATCCCTACTTGGCGCCCGACTCGTTGGACCTTACCTTGGAACCAGACACTGCCATGTCCAGCTCGGTGCTGATGGCCACACATGTGACCTCATCATCATGGCCGTATAAAACCTGCACCGGTTTCGGGGATAAGCCACAGGAGAACCCACCCTGCATGGGAAGTCAGAAGAAAGACCAACGTGAAGATCCCCGGTATTACCACCTACAAACATCCAAGGCCCAGATACTCAGAGCTCCGTT
The DNA here is from genome assembly GCA_036426205.1 of Ascaphus truei. Lineage (NCBI taxonomy): Eukaryota > Metazoa > Chordata > Amphibia > Anura > Ascaphidae > Ascaphus > Ascaphus truei. The sequence goes on along the minus strand of WSYH01002702.1, from coordinate 78,622 downwards.
ACGGACTTAACAAGACGTGAGCTTTAGTTCTAAGTGCTAACGGGCATCCTCAAAGCTCACCAACGCCGTGTTAAATGCCGCTCTCTGCCGTAACCAGCCCGTGCGTTACTACAATGGCCGTTACTGCTAATGATATGCGAAAGAGGCGTTCCCTGCATCAGCGCAGAGCGCCGTTATAGTTACCGCAGGGATTTACTGATGCGTTCCTTAGGTCAGAGGTGCTCAACTCCAGTCCTCAAGCTCCCCTCTCAACAGTCAGGTTTTCAGGATATCCCTGCTTCAGCACAGGTGGCTCAAACAGAGGCGCAGTCCGACCTGTTTGGGGGTGTGGGAGAGGGCTGGAGTTGGGCACCCCCGACTTAGGTCATAGCTAAACTCTCTCTCTCTGCAAGTCGTGCTAAGCCAACGCAAGGCAGTGCTAACTTAACATGCCGGTGCTAATGAGAACGGACGACCATTGTCTTTCCATATAATTAGCTTTATGTATTTACGGTTAACCTCAGGGAACACAACGCCCATTACTGATTTAGATAACGCGGTGTTATCCGCCCTGAGTAACTGAGCTTTGGGTATCTGGGCCTGTGTTTCTCTCCAGGACCAATATGGCTACTCGAATGTTCTGTCACTAGGGTGCACAAAGTTCCCCTCACGCGCTCCCGTCTCCTCTCTCCTACGGCTCACCCCCTATTGGCTAGTTAAACATTGGGAGGTTTATAAGCGGTGGCAATCTTACTGAATAACATGAATATGCAAACTATGTGCTTATACCGTAGTAGTTATATACAGAGGAGAGAGGGTTTCACTATCTTTATCCCAGTGTCTTATCTAGCTATATACAGGGAACATGCTATTCTGTTAATGTGTAGTTCATCATAGTGACCACTGGGAGCAAGGTGTCGCACATAAAAATTAATTAACATAACAACCAATTGGCTGCAGCCCGTTTTTGGCACGAAATTTGAATGATGGGATATAAATGTGTCTTGTGTTCACTACTGGGTCACTGCACCTGACAAAGGGGTTAACCCACAAACGTTGTGTGATCTTTATATATCTAGGCAATCAAATCTACTATAACATGCAACTACTGTTTGCGTTACTTGTGTTGGATACAAGTTTGTACCGTGTGCGGAGGGGAGCCGGGGATTCGCAAATACGCTCCCCGGCGTCACTCTGCAAGATGCTACATTTCTATGGGAGGATTTTAACATCAACCGAGCGCTCGGGCGGTAATAACCGATCCCAGCAGCGTGCGCGAGCCTGACCGCGTGCATGTCTGTGACCGGGGCGCGCTTCCTACATGCGCGCCTGCCCGGGGTATCAGCTCTTACCCTTGCCTAGGGATTGTGGGGGGGGGACGCTTTGGGCTCGGGGAGCGGAACGAGCGTCTCACCTGTTGCAGAACTTGCCACACCATGCACGTGGTGTCCCGGGAACCGGAAATCAGGTATATCCCGCAGAGGTCCAGAGCCAGGCACGAGACAACATCTGCAACCAGGAGGAGTTAGCCTTGCGATCCCACACCGGTAAGTAGCAAATCCCCCCCCCCCCCCCAAAGATGAAGGTCCATGTTTACTAAGCCGCGCGATTCTCGGCGCCCCTTGGCGTGAGTAGTCCTGGGAGGTGTCTTCTGGTGTTGTATAGGACCGCAGCGCTTAGTCACTGTGGCCTGAAACCTCCTGCGAGGCGCAGACGTAGGACGCGCCGGAAGGAGATATTTATGTGACGATGTCCAATGAAAAGTGCCACTGAATAAATAGGCCGCAGTGACCCGTACTCCCGTTTATTTACGGCGTCAGAAATCTTTACCCTAATCCACATTATTTTTGCTAAAACCATATTTATGACCCAGATGTGACAGATCCCGCTGGCGCGTGGCAGACGGACACATCATAAGCCAGCAGGCACCATTCTGTCTGGGTGAGCCACGCGCAAAAAAGAGGGCGGGGCTAGCGCACGCCAGCGAGAGCAATAACGCTCGCTACATGTGCACTTCACTAACACTAGATACAGGGGTGAGCCAAGTTTTTAACTTGCGCCCCCCTCTGCCCTCTTACCTCGCGACTCCTCTCCTCTTCGACGACAAATGACGTCGCGGGGTCATGTGACGTCACGTTACCATGGCAATGTGACGTCATTTGACGCCGGTTACCCAAAGATCAGGTAAGAGAAGCTGCAGAGGCCTCGTGCGGTACCCCCCCCCCCCCCGGCACTTAATTTAATGTGCCTTGGGGGAGAGCGCGGGACCTGGTAGCCACCGCCCCCCCACCCCCCTGCGGGGCACCCCCCCACTTTGCGCACCGCTGCACTGGAAGATAGGAAACAATGAGAAGCCACAACATGTGCAGGTTTGTTGCCTGCGCTGATGCAGGGGGCTGAGGAACACATATTGCTGGTCTCTAAAACCAACAGTAATATTGTAGTCTGACCACTTATTGTGTGTGGAACAGCAGACCTGTTGGCTGATGCATAAACCCCCTTTTTGTATAGGAGGTACAAATAAAAAGGTGCGGTGTAATGGTTGAGGTGTTGAGCCTCGAAGAGGCACATGCAACCTTAGTTATAGGATTTTCCTCGGTCTCTGCTTTCCCACCTATAACTAATGATATCGTTGTTATATATTCCCCCTTAACACGGACAGGCTGCCATGCAGAGGAGAGCACCATTAGCGCTGGCAGGGGTCCGCCCCAGGCGGGGCTGCACGGCTGCCTCGGAATTATGATAACACCCAATTAAGCGATTACTACACCAAGACAAATTTCCCTAGCCAATTCCAATCTGGCTTTCGTCCCAAACACTCTACCGTAACTACCCTGCTAAAAGTTTGCAATGAAATCCAGTGTGGAATGGAACGGGGACAACTCACTGGTGCCATATTCCTAGATTTTGCACAGGCTTTTGACACAGTTGATCATGTTATCCTGCTTAACAAACTCCAGAGCTCTGGAATAGGGAAGCATGCTTTAAACTGGTTTCAGTCCTACCTATCAGGAAGATCCCAAAATGTGTCTATCTCAGGCTCTAACTCCAACCCTTTGGATATCACCTGTGGTATCCCGCAAGGCTCTGTTCTGGGGCCCCTACTCTTCTCAATGTTCATCAATGATCTTCCCACAGCTTGTAAGGGAGCCTCAATACACATGTATGCACATGACACAATCATATATGCACACAGCCATAGCCTCTCTAACCTTCAACACATACTTCAGTCTGACTTTTTCAGACTCGAAAACTGGATTTCCCAAAACAAACTGTTTTTAAACACTGACAAGACTGTAACAATGGTATTTGGGACCAAGACTACATTTTTAAAGCTTCCAGTGGCTGAGCTCCAGATCAGAACCAACGTTAACACCACCCTAACTCCTGTTACTAGTTTTAAATACTTGGGCTTATGGTTTGACTCCCACTTAACATTTGGGATGCATATTAATATCCTGACATCCAAAACCTACGGTGTGCCAAACTAGGTGTACTTTACAGGAACAAATCCTCCCTACGTCCCCTGGTCAGAAAGCATATTGCACAGCATATGCTAATGCCAATTATCGACTACGGAGACATAGTATATGACACCCCAAACTCACCTTAGCAAACTTGATACCTCTACAATTCAATATGCCGTTTTGTTCTCCAATGCAACTACAACACACATCACTGCGAAATGCTCAAAGAACTAGACTGGTCATCACTTGAGTCTAGGCGCAAAGTTCATCTTTCCTGTCTTGAATTCAAATACTTTCTGGGCAAGCTACCCGTCTATCTGAACAAGCTCCTCACCCCTACCACATGCAGCACTCATCTGAGATCTGACTCCAAAAGACTGTTCATGGTCCCAAGGTTCAGCAAAGTATCCGGCCGTTCCTCCTTCTCTTACCGGGCACCCCAAAACTGGAACAACCTACCGGAGTCTCACACAGCCGCCACCAGTCTAAGTTCTTTCAAAACTAAAGCTGTCTCATATTTTAATCTGGTCTGTAACTGTTACATACGCCTATAACATATATTATCTGTAACTGCATGCAATGTCTTGTATATAATGTATACCCTGTTCATTTATATAACTGTACTTGTAACCATGTATTATTTGTAATCATAACTCTGTGCCCAGGGCATACGTGAAAACGAGCGGTAACTCTCAATGTATTACTGCCTGGTAAAACATTTTAGAAATACATAAATAATAAATAAAATAACAGTAAAGAACTCCGTAGCGGATATGTGCCACAGAAGATGGGGTTATCACCTAGGTGCCTGGTGATGTGTGCTACGATCTTCCCTTTGCTCAGCGAGGTGACCCGCAGGCTGCTGTCCCAGTGCCCTCCGCTGAACAGCAGCTTTGCGTCGTGCGACACGACCAAGGTGGTGGAGGAGAGTTCCGCGCCGAGGGCGAACGGACCGGCGAGGAAACGCTGGGTCCTGGGGGAAGAGAGGAGACGGGTCAAAAACAGGTGTCGTGCAGATATCCTGTGGCTGTGGTGTAGTGTTATGTAAGTTCATTCTGATATCTATTTAAATGAAGTATATTTATTTATACACAAGCATCCCAAACCTCACAGGTCTCTTCTTCAGCCATACATTTGAAGAGGAGACTTGTAAGGCCTTTACAATTTGTGTACAATTACATCTATAAAAAAAAAAAAAAAACTTGTCCCGAAATCTCTACAACTATTGCACCCTAAGGGAATAATAATACATCTGTGCACTAATGCTAAAGATACCTACAAATCTATTCAATTTATTATTATTTTTTACCCTATAGGGTTAAGATAATTACAAGTTATGTGCAAAGGTTTTAAAAGTCGGAGTGTTTTTTTTTTATATGAAAGTATTTTCCCAGAGGCGGAGACGTTGGAGAACAGAAACAGTGTGTTGACGTGTGTACCCCTGTATCTCTGTAACTGCACAAAGGTTTATTCTGATATTGTGGACTAGTAAGAAAAGAAGAAAGGCCTGATCATTACTTAATACAAATCCGATTTCTTCTTGGCTAGCTTTACCAAAACAAACAGCGCTGTATGCAGAACGCTCCCGGCCCAGCGAGCGTCTGACCCGCAGAGCTCACCATCTCATTCTCGGCGACAAACAAAAAGGAGACAAAAGTGGCTTGCCCAAGGTCACAAGGAGCCGACGCTGGGGCTCATACTGGGTTCACTCGCCAGGAAGGCTGTGACGTCCCCGCTGGGCTCCTGTGACTCGCTGCCAGGAGAGCCCAAGCTTCACGTTTCAGAGTCCGGCACCGCAAAGGTTTGTGACCGCAGGTAGCGGATTTGGACGTCATGTTAATAACGGACACGTCTTTAATTTTTTTAATGCCATTCATATAACACCAACAATGTGAAGGGCACCACACACACACACACAACCACACACACAAACACACACTCTATAGGGCCATGTTTACTAGGCAGTGCTACGCTATAAGACCCATTCAAGTGGATGGCCCACGAGGTGTCTGCCAGCGCCGGGAGGCGGTCTCATGGCACGGCGCTGCTCAGCAAACATAGCGCCTCCTACTAACAATAGGAACAGGAATACTAGCAATTTCATTCAAGCCAAGACCGTGATATAAAGAGGTAAGCAATGGGGGGTGTGGAGGGGCATACTACGAGATGTAGTATCGGGGGGAAAGACTCACTTGACATTGGAGACTGTGGGGTCCTTGGTGAAACTGAAGTAATTGGAGATGTTCTTGTCGTAGGGCAGCCAGCCGTGTGTCCCCAGCAGGCCGTTCACACTCACCGTGACCTGAGAGGGAGAACACGTGAGCGAAGGTGCAAAGCCGCCATTTTGAAAACAACTGAACGATGATGCCATTGTCTTTACTCAAACAGATGTTACCGGGCGTACAGTACAGAGGACATTTGGTAGGTTTGGTTCATTAAGAAGAGTTTTCTTTTTACTCTTAATTTGGGTAGTGCTCCTCAATCAAGTGTTAACTCAGCCTCTAGCCACCCCCAACAGGTCAGGTTTTCAGGATATCCCTGCTTCAGTCAAAGACTGAACCGCTGATTGAGCCACCTGTGCTGAAGCAGGGATATCCTGAAAACCTGACCTGTTCGGGGGGTTAGGGGCTTGAGGACTGGAGTCGAGCCCCCCTCCTCTAGCCCACCCCAGGCCATTAAAAAGTAAGGGAGAAGGAGGAGAGACCAACCCCCCCCAATGCCTCACCATGTTGACCAATTCACTTAAACTTCAACATATTTGTAGGCGTCTGATTTTTCTAAGATAAGTGTATATATTTTTTGTTACATAGCATGGACTCAGGTTTCCGCTTTCATTACATTCATCGTGGGAACACCTCCCCCCCCCCCCCCCCCCGACATCTGGGGCCACATCCCCCAGTACTTCCCCATAATCCACACTCCTCCCCCCGCGCTATGATCAGAGGAACGCTGCTCACAGTTTAGTTCTGACACTGGGGGTACAGGGGGGGTAGGAAGGTGGCACCGGGATTGGTACTGAGTTCTCGTTTCTTTACCACTCGGGCCCTCTCCTTCTCCTTAAGACTTATTATTACAGTCTCTTTAACACAAATATTCCCTTTAGGACCCACCCCGATCACAGAAAGAAATACACCAAGATATAAAAAAAAAAATAGATACGAGGCTTTACCCTCATACAAAAAAAATAGACAAAATGAAGAATGCCACTTTGTGAAATATACTCATTGGGTTACGGATGTAGGGAAACCGCCTTATTTATTCCCTTTGTGACTCTCTGAACCCCGGTGTCACTCTGCCGTGTCTTTACCACGTCCTGTATTTCCCATCATACGTGTGTTCCTACCATCTCACCGAGCCCCCGCCCCTCCTACGCCTCGTGGGCCGGCTCCCCAGGTTGGGGGAACCACCGTTTTAGAGCAGATTAACTTTTATGACCATTAACGTTCTAAAACCCTGCAGCCCCCTCTGAGGTCCCGCGGTGTGCACACGCCAAGGCACTTCCTGACACTAGAAAGGATGCCGCCCGCTGACGTTACCCATCTGAGGGACATCTGCTGTCATGCTAATACAACCACCAAAACTCTTCGGAAACAAGATGGCGTTGGTAGGAACCAGTGAAACATCAAATAAGTATCACTGCAAGTCAGGCCAGCATGGTCCCCAAATACTCACCAGTATGGATCCCGTCGTCATGAATGAATAAATGGCTTGATTTTTGGGGACCACAGCCTGTACCAGTGGAACCCCCTCCATCATCCCCTGTCGGACACAAGATATGTTTTAATGACAAATGACAGCACTGCTACTTAACACGTAGTCTATCCCGAACGCCACAATGGGTCATATTTACTAAATGGCCCTACTATTCCATAAGATACATTCAGGCACTAGAGCACATCTGTTCAAGTGAATGGGGTACACGTCTTCCTGCGCTTGGAGATATGTTATGACATAGCCCTGCTTAGTAATGGTGTCCCAATATCAGATCAGGAACTGTACAGAAGCTCATGTACAGTATATAGAACGTGAGGTCCCGTATTCTGCAAGCACGCCCATACGTTTCTTCTTCTACTGCACATTATATCAGGAATACGGTCAGTGGAGAAACTTTCACTGAAAGAGACGCCTTTTTAAAGGCGCAAGATGTTCTGTCGGGATTCATCCTGCAAAACTACGTGACAAACGCTAACCACTGCGCCCCGCCAGCTACATACACTAGCAGCGGCCGTTATTCGAACAAATCAGGGCGCAGATTTCGCGTGCTCTGCTGTACTCCTCGCGACATGAACGCGGCCAATCGCCCCAGGGACCCGCGCTTATCGCGATTGCTGTGTTGAATTTCATGGATTCTGTTTCTTTGGGTGCAATGAAATGAATTAATTGCAATGTGTACAGCACTGTGCTACGGTGTCAATTTCAGGTGTTTAAAAAACAGAACTCTAAAATACCATTTTCTGCACTCGCCGCACTCGCCGCACTCGCGTCTTAAGGCGGAAAGGTTGGAAGACATCCCGCGCCATGACATCGGTATTCCGATGTACACAACATGTGAAGTGTTCGAATAATGGCCGCTGCAGCTGTATGTAGCACCAATTAGTATATCAGGACAAAGGTGACTTGCTTAGGACCATTAAGAGCAGGGACTCAAACTGGTTTCTTACACGTCCTGGGCACCAGCCCGACGACAAGAGGAAGCTGTTTCTCTCGCTGTATCTCGCACTTATAACCACGTGTAACTTCACAAGACCAGATAAAACACGCCAGAGAAATCAAGTCACAGACCACGTACTGTACAAGATCACAACACAGCCTTTAACTGCGTACTGTGCGCAAAGAAGCATCCTCACCTCCACAAAGAAAGATTTCAGTTCCCCGAGGTTCTCAAACATGTTGGGCGAGTAGGTGTCCAGCCGGGATAACCTCCTCGCACCTTGCTCCGCGGTCAGGCGAGAGGGGTGCGGCTCCTTCATCAGGACACAAGGAACCAAAGCAATGTTACATCTTCCACTCCTCCTCAGCCAAACTCACAGGAGCAGGAGAGGACACACAGAAAAGGTCCCACCGCCAACTATCTCCGACTCATCGCAGGCTATGCTATCTGATAGTAAAACATCAATGGTTCATGTTGGAACTTCAGGACGTGGCCTAAAAAGGTCATAACTAGTGATTCACTAAGTGCGAGAGCCTATCACAGCGGGATAATGATCCTTGAAAATGGGACTGATTATCATTGATTAAATAAAGATATACATAGGGGGAGAGATATACAAATATATGCGCGTCTCTCTGCCTCCCTCTACGGCTGCCACTTTCCATCGCTCTGGGGAAGGTTAGTCTGGGTGGGTGTGGATATGGGGAGAGACATGCCGGGGGGAAGGGGGAGAGACAACCTCCCCCCCCGCGATGTTCTCTCTGCCCTCCCCCCCACAATCTCTGCCATCCCCCCGTCAATGTCTCTCTGTGTGCCCTACCCCGCCGGCCATTTCTCCTCTGCCCTCCCCCCCGGCAATGTCTCTCTCCCCCTCCCCCCACGCTACTGTCTCTCTCTGACTCTGCTGCCCTCCCCACCGGCACTTTCTCCTGCCCCCCCGCATTTCTCGTCTGGCCTCTCCCCCGGCATGCCTCTCCCCCCTCTGACGGCCCCCATCAGCCCCCCTCATTCACCTCGCCCCCTCCCCCCCCCACACCTCGCATCCTCTCGTGCGCTGCCCCTCCCCCACCCCCCGCGCCATGTCTCCTCTGTCCCCTCCACCCCCCCCACCCCCCCCGCTCATGTCCCCTCCTCTACCGCCCCCTACACCCCCGGCCAACTGATCTCCCTCCCCCTCCCCCCCCCACCCCGCCCCCCCCCAGACCCCCACCCCCCGCGCCCTGTCCTCTCTCCCCCCCCTCTCCCCCCCCCCCCCCGTCATGCTCTCCTCTGCCCCTACCCTCCCCCCCCCGCGCATTCTCCTGCCCTCCCCACCCCGCATTTCCCCTACCTGCCCCCCTCCCCCCCGCCAACTTCTCTCCCTCTCCGCCCCCCCCTCCCCCCCCCCCGGCCATTTCTCTCTCTGGCCCCTCCACCCCCCCCCCCACCCCCCCCGGCAACATGTCTCGCCTCCCTCCCCCCCCCCCCGCATGTCCTCCCCCTCCTGCCCTCCCCCCCGCCCCCCTCCACCCCACCCCCCGGCCATGCTTCCTCTCCCCCCCCCCCTCCTCCCCCCCCCCCCACCCCCTGCCACTCCCTCCTCTCCATCCGACTGCCCCCTCACCCACTCCCGCCAACTGTCCCTCTGCCCCCCCCCCCCCCCCCCCTCCCCCCCACCCCCGCCCCCGGCAATGTCCTCCTCTTGCGCCTCCCCCCCCCGCCAATCATCTCTCTGCCCTCCCTCATCCCCCCCCGTCCACTTCTCCCTCTGCCCCCCCCCCCCCCCATCCCCCCCCACCCCGCATCTTCTCCTCCGCCCCTCCCCGCCCCTCCCCACCCGTCACTGCTTTCTCTCTCCCCCCTCCCCGGCCCCCCCCCACTGCATCCTGTCTCTGCGTCTCCCCCCCCTCCCCCGCCCGCCTCCCCGCGACATCGTCTCCTCCCCACTCAGCCCCTCGCCCCACCGGCCATGTCTCTCTCTCCACCTCCGGCCCCCCGGCATGTCTCTCCCCGCACTACCCCCGCGGCATGTCTCTCACTCCCCCCTCCCCCCGGCATGTCGGTGTGGTGTGTGTGTGTGTGTGTGTGTGGTGTGTGTGTGTGTGTGTGTGTGTGTGTGTGTGTTCCTATTGTTACCTTTTATTCTGTCTGATCACACACTATTAATTGTGATGTCCTCTAATAATGAACATATTTTGGACATTGTTTTTTTGGTAAAGATCACTGCATGTTTGGAATAACTGCAGTATTGTTCCCTAATCTCTCACAGTTTGCAAAGGGGCAGAGCAGGTATTATATGGTTAAAGCAGCATACTACGTTTTGTTATTTGTATATGTAAAGCACGTGACGGTGTACAACTAGACATTGTTACCTACGCTGGCAATCGTTTGGTGCTCCTGTTATAAATCTGTAACAATCCTGACTGTGTGCCTAACATAATGGCTGCTTCAGTCAGTGTAACTCAGCGGCTACAATGTATCCTTATACAAGTCCCCGCCTGACGCCAGGAAGTGATACCGGTGTGTTCGTCTGGGACCCGGGGCTCACTGGAGCTGAATATAGCGGGGGTTCAGCTCTAGGTATCCCCTGGCTTCCATCTTGTAAAACAAAATGGTTGGATTGCTGCATTGAACTTAAAAATAAATATATATAATGGAATTGCAAATGCATTTTTATTGTCCGTACCAAAAAAAGGGACCGCTCCAAGGCCCCCCATGGTGTAGTAGATATGTCATAATCTTAGGCTACTCTTATACTAAGGGCGACGCGACCGCGTGACGTCAGCCGTCGCAATAGGGATTTCTGCACTCTGGTGCAGGAGACCAGAGAACTACCGGGGGGCCTGGTGGAGGCGTGGCCGTGAGCGGTTCGCTCTCATTGGCTGATGTCACGCAGCGATCGCCCCCAAAAAGTCCAAATCCTTTGACTACCGGCGATCGCGACCGCTCCGTCTCTCTGCAGCACCATCGCGGTCTCGCCCAGTATGGGCACCCGCAACGGGCTGCATGTACTGGCTACGGCACTGCGCGGCACCACCGTCGCCATAGCCAGCACTATAAGCGCAGCCTTACTGCACTGTCATCAGTGACGGAGCGATGACGCGATCTGTTCAGAGAAGCGGTCACCGGATGGCGAGGGCGATGGTTGGGGGGTGTCGCCATGCCAAGCCTTTGTACACTGGCGACACACTTTATTCGAGCTCGGCTAGTCCCACGAATTCGGGTATACCCGGGTGTATTGAAGGTTTGTGACTGTTTTCTGCCCGAGTGCATGGAGGTTTTTTTTCAGGCAGGGATTGAAGCATTTTATTCCCGCTGGCTGCCAAATTGCACAGTATATAATATATATATACTGCATTACAATTCATGAATTTATGCCATCTGGTAGAACAACGCGAAGCATTGCAGCCTATTAAATCCTAATCATTATCATTAACGATCAGCCGCGTCAGCCAGCATGAACCCAGGCTGGGAAGGGCAAACGCAAAGGGGCTTGTCAGAGGTGAGGAGCGGCGCATTCCAGGTATCTGCCAGGTACATACCGGGTATTTGCTCGAATAAAGTGTGTCGGTGCAGTAACTCTCCTTGGCCTCTTCCTTCCAGGTACTGAGCACTGGCACAGTGCCGCAGACTCCTTCCCCCTCGCTGTGGCCAAGGAGGCTAAGGTCAATGAGCTGGAGGACGACCAGCTGGGAGACGAGGACCTGATGTTCTTGGACAACATAAACCAGTAAGCCAGAGTCTGGGAATGCTGGGTACCCCCCGCCGGTTATATGAGTGCCCCCCCCCCTGTCCAGCTAATTATTCCTGGAACCGTACGCAGTTAGATTTCCATTAAACCCATGAATTGGGACCTGTCCTTGCAGCTGAGGGAGAGGGGGAATGGAGGTGTGCTTCATTGTACAGTTGTCGCCTTCACTGGAGCACCACCTCTGCTGATAACGTGCCGGGGACAGGTAACTATAGGTTGGGCGAGGCACGATCAGCTGCAGCAGTAGGAGAGCGCAGAGAGGATGTATACAGAGCTGGTAAAGTGTGTAACGTTGGACACGGACCTTCAACATGTTCAGTCTCTGGCTCTCCAGAGCTCACAGTTTCATTTAAGAACCATTACAGATTTAATACACTGCAACCGGTTTGGTTTACAGGCTTGTGGGTGTGTATTTGTGCTGTCCCACATAGGAACGGGAGTTCTATAATGACGATGAGATTCTTAATGGGTTGTGTATTGAGGATTTACTCCTTTTACCAAAATCATTTGTATTAATGCATGTTAAGTACCCCACTTTAATGTACCTTTTTCTGACGTGCAGGGGGTGTGCATAAATGTGATGACATTATTATGGCGTGAGGCAAAAAGGGAATAAACTATGATTCCTCCTACTCGGAGATCCCTCTGTAACGCAGATTTCTAAGCTCCTTTAACCTGTTGAACCAGATTTTGACCTAATTTAACGCACGTTAATAGGATTACAGTATTCCCTCAAGCAAATAGCGTGACGTTTACCAGGTTTTACGCCGTGAAAAGCTTACCGGTAATTTTGTGGTTGTTTTTCCAAATGACGTGCAGCTCATTATAGCCTAAATTATAATGAACATAGCAGTTTTTATTTGCATATTTCCCAGGTGTCTCAGGTGTGTTTCCATTAATCTTTTCTCTCTCCCTTCCCCTCTCTCCCACTTCCCCTTTCTCTCTCCCCTTACCCTATCTCTCTCCCTCTACTCCTTTCCCACTCCCGCTTTCCCCCTCTCTCTGTACCGCTTCTCTCTCTCTCTCTCTCTCTCTCCCGCACCCCCTCTCTCTCTCCCGCTACCCCTATCTCTCCTGTTGCCCCCTCTTTTCTCCCGATCACCCCCTCTCTCCGCTTCCCCCACCTATCTCCCGGCTCCCCCCCCCATTCCCCACTTGCCCATCTCTTTCTTCCCCCTCTGTAACTCCCACTTCCCCCGTATATCTCTACCCTCTCTCTCTTCCCCGCATCCTTCTCTTCTCCCGCTTCCTCTCCTCTCTCTCCGCGTCCTTTCCTCTTTCTCCCGCTTCTTATCTCGCACATTTCCCATCTCTCCAACTCGGTCCCACCTCCGGTTCCCCAACGCGGACCTGCCGGTTTCCCCAACCGCGGCCTGCTGGAACGCGGTTTTCCCCAACGCGGCCACGCGGTTTTCCCCAACGGGCTGCCGGTTTCCAAAGCGCGGCCATGCGGTTTTCAAAAATCGCGGCCTGCTGGTTCCCCTAACGCAGCCCGCCGGTTCCTCAGCAATCGGTTTCTAACGCGGCCCGCCGTTCCCTAACGCGGCCTGACGCCGGTTTCCCCTAACGCGGCCCGCCGGTTTCCCCTAACGCGGCCCGCCGGTTTCCCCTAACGCGGCCCGCCGGTTTCCCCAACGCGGCCCGCCGGTTTCCCCTAACGCGGCCCGCGCGTTTCCCCTAAGCGGCCGCCGCGGTTTCCCTCCTAACGCGGCCGCCGGTTTAAGGGCCGCGGTTCCCTAACGCGGCCCGAGGTTTCCCTAAACGCGGCCTGCCCGTTTCCCATACCGCGGTACCCGCCGGTTTCCCCTAACGCGGCCCGACGGTTCCCATACACACACACACACACACACACACACACACACAGCTAGCCATATAGCCCCTGGCAACTAAAATTCTCTGCCCTAACATATAAGCCCTGGTACCCGTGCAGCAGGCAGTGTTGGGGTTAAATCCCTTGCTTCTTGCTGTCAGTAAGCTAAGCTCCAGTTAGCTACATAATTGTTAATGGTTAGCAAGTGTGGCCTGAAACCATGAGAGCCTAGTTACAGGGGGGGTGGGCCCAAGTACGAGGTACTGCCCACCTACCGGGGCCCAGACCTGGGACCCTCCCCTGGTAACAAAAAGGGGCTGCAATCCACATTCTAAAAGTTCCTCTGTGGGTGCCTGCTCCTTAGGGAGTACTGTAGGTGAGGATTTCCCTTGCCCCATAAGGGGGTGAGGGTTGTGGCCTCAAGCCCATGTCTGGGGCACAGACGCAGCAGGCTGCGAGGGGACTTGTAAAATGCAGTCAAGTACCTCTCCTGCATGAGGAGGGAGCAACGAGACTGGTCTGCCGCAATAAATAGTGGGCTGTTGTTCTGCCACCGGGCAGAAGTTAATGAGGGAGAGTTCCTGCAGGGGCTGCCCCTATCCATGATAGGGCCCTGGAGGATGGATGCGCTGCACCGAAGAGATAGAAGATGAAACCCCAAAAGCTTGACCCCATGATCCCCACTACCATCGGCGGACGCTCAGAGCTCCTGGGAAACTACAGGTGAGCACCACAACACCAGGTACGGGCAAATCTCCCTTAAGCAGGGGGGGGGGAGGGCGGGGAGGGAGGTGCTACAGTTGTACTAAGTAAAATACAGTTGTTAACCACAAATTACAGCTCTTTAAAATCACAATTACAATGCGTCACACACTGCACAGTGCGTCACACACCGCACAATGCCGCCCCCCCCACCTGCTGTCGTCCCCACACCCACACTGGGCCTCACCTAAGTTGTCTCGGAGAGCGCTGGCCTCCGTGTGGGCGTCAAAACTGTAATTGGGCACCAGCTTCAGTCTCATTCTTGAGTAGGTTTCGGCGCTGGAAAGCTTCCACTTCATCTCCACCGGGTTACTGCCAAGGAGGAGAGCGCAAGTCAGGACACCGGCGAGCATACAACAGCTACCACCCCCTCAACTCTGATCAGAGCAAAGCCGCTCGCTGACCAAGGAGCCGGAACCCCACGCAGGACCATGTCATACATCGTATGCACTGTCCCCTCTGGCACCCACACGGCTAAACAGAGAATGACATATTGGGGATACATGAGAAAAAGGAAGCGAAGCAATGCTATCTCCTGATCAGAGCTCTGCGGTAATCTTCATGCAACGCAACGCTTGCCACGGACAGCTATATGGTTAACGAGGGTTGTCACAGGTCATGCATTGAGCGTGATGGTGGGAATGCCCCATGTGAGGCTGGTCAGCACGGCAACCTCGCTGAAATTTGGGGCACTTTGCCCTTCGCTGCTTTTGGGTTTATTAGCGAGCTTGCGATGACACAGTATAAAAAGGTTGCTTTAGTGACGAGGGTGAGGAAGAAGCCACTTGTTTCTGCCCCGTAAGCCCCACGTCATTGCTTTGTCACAGTGGATGTCGTGAACATGGCAGCTCTCTGATTAACCAAATGTCTGTCCCGGTGTATGGGAGTCCCTGTATCAGGACCAGGACGGCTGCCTCTATAGCAGATCCGTGGCCGCGCTACCGTGGGAGCAGAGGTGCTAGAGAGCCGTCAGAGCGGCATGAGCGGTCAATCGCTGCAAAGTGGTGAGCAAAGCATTATGGGGCCGGTCACACGCGCACTCACCGGTCTGCCCAGGTCCCTCGGGGGCCGGTCACACGCACTCACCGGTCTGTCCAGGCCCCTCGGGGGCCGGTCACACGCACACTCACCGGTCTGCCCAGGTCCCTCGGGGGCCGGTCACATGCGCACTCACCGGTCTGCCCAGGCCCTCGGGGGCCGGTCACACGCACTCACCGGTCTGCCCAGGCCCCTCGGGGGCGCATTTTAGCGACCGTCCCCCCTAATGTGCCGACCGGTGATTGCTCATGTTACCGTACCCCCGAGTGTTCCTGGTCAATACCGGTGAGTGCTGCGTGTGGATCCGGCACCCCAGGACCCCTGGTGGCCGTACCTTGAGTGAGCATGTGACCGGAGCCCCCGAGAGGGCCCCTTGCAGACGTTGAGTGACGCATGTGACCGGCCCCCCGAGGAGCCTGGAGCAGACCTGTTAGTGCGCTGTGACTCAGGGCCCCCGAGGGGCAACCGGTGAGTGCCCTCGGCATGTGACCTTGCCCCCGATGGCCTGGGCAGAGACCGTGAGTGGCGCGTGTGCCCGGGCCCCCTAGGGACTGTGTACCGGTGAGTGTCGCGTCGTGACCGTTCACCCACCGAAGTACCTTTTCAACCTATGAACAGCTGTATTGCGCTTGTGACCCAAATTTCAACCCGCGTCGTAGCCTCTTTTCCGACCTGTTGCTTGCTTTTGACTCTGTCCCGCCCCATCGAGTTCCCTTTCCTACCGGTAGTGCGCTTGTGACCGGCCCCCGAGGGACCCCTTGGCAGACCGGATGATGCACATGTGACCGGGGCCCCCGAGTGCCTGTGGCAGACCGGTGAGTAGCGCATAGTGCTACCGAATCCCCCGGCCCCGAGGGGTCCCTGGGAAGACCGGTGTATTGCACATTGACCGGCCCCCCGAGAGTGCCTGGTGCAGACCGGTTAGTTTGCATTTATGGGGCCCGGGGCGACCGGTGAGTGCGCATGTGAGGGGCGCCCCCGGGGCTCTATACGCGGTGATTGTGCAGTGAGGGGGGCCCGTGGCATGAACCGTTGAGTGTGCATGTGACCGGCCCCCGAGGGGCCTGGCATACCTGTGAGTTCGAATGTGACCGCCCCCCCGGCGATGGGATACCGGGAGTGCGACGTGTGACCGGAAGCCCCCGAGTGACCGACCTTTTCGTTCCGTCGTGTGACCGTCCCGCCGAGTGCAGACCGGTGGATGTGGGCGCGTGTGACCGGGCCCCCCGAGGGCCTGGGCAGACCGTTGAGTGCGCATGTGACCGGCCCCCGATGTGGCCTTGTCAGAGACCTGTGTATTCGCTTATTGTCCCGGCCCCCCGGGTCCTTGCATATACCGTGGTGCGCTTGTGACCGCCCCGATGTGACCCTGGGCAGACCGGTGAGTGCGCGTGTGCCCGGCCCCCCGGCCTGGCAGACCGGTGATTGCGCGTGTACCGGCCCCACGAGGGGAACTGGGCACGCCGTTGAGTTGCGCGTGTGAAACGGCCCCCGAGGGACCTGGGTCAGACCGGTGAGTGAGCGTGTGAACCGACCCCAGAGGGGCCGGAGTCAGGGAGCACGGTGAGTTGCGCGTGTGACCGGGCCTCCGACCCCCGGGGCCTGGGCGACCAGAGTGAGTCACATGTGAGGGCCCCCGAGGGGCCTGGTGACAGAACTGTGAGTGTGGCATGTGAGGGGCCCGCATGCATATCCCGTGGCTGCAGGTCGAGAGGTGGCCCGGCCGACCGATGAGTGCAGCATGTGATGGGGGGCCCCGGGCAGATGGTTGAGTGTGCATGTACGCTTCGCACCCGAGGAGCTGGACAGAACGGTGGCGAATGCCAACATGTGACTCGGCCACCGAGGAGCCTGGACCAGACCGGTGATGTTCACATGTGACCGGCCCCCGAGGGGCCTGGGCAACTGGTGAAGAGTGCGCATTGGGTGAAGGGAGCAAACTAAACGCGTGCGAATCAGGGGACGCCCAGACGTGAGTGGCATGTGAGGCGGGCCTGGTGACAGACCGTTGATGTGCAATGTGACGGGCCCCCGAGGAGCCTGGACAGACCGTGAGTGCACAGGGGTGTGAAAGGACCCAGAGCGGAGGCTGGGAAGACAAGCGGAGTGGGCAGTGAACGGACACCCAGAGTGCGGGAATGAAACGTGAGGCGAAACATCGTGACCGGGGAGGGGCTTAGACGGATTCTTGATCCGCGTTGGGACAGGAACCGAGGGGACAAGACGGGGGCGGTGCACGGCCGAGGGACAAGTCCAACCGGGAATAGCCAGGTAGGGGATATGAAGGGGGAGAGTGCCTACACCGAGGGGCGACCGGTGAAGATGAGAGTGTGAAACGGAACCGAGGGGCCTGGGGCTAGACCGGGAGTGACGCTATGTGACGGCAAACACCGAGGGCCTGGGTCAGACACGGTGAGTCGCGGTGTTACGGCCCACGAGGGGCCCTGGGCACGACCAGTTAGTGCGTGTGGACCGCTCCCCCGAGGGGCTGGGGCAGAACCGAGCTGGTGCAGCATGTGACCGGACCACCGAGGGGCCTGGCAGACCCGGTGAGTGCGTGTGACGGACCCCAGAGGTGCCTGGCAAGACCCGTTGACGTGCGCATGTGACCCGGCCCCGAGGGACCCTGGGCACACCGGTGAGTGTCGCATGTGACCGGTCCCCGCGGGACCTGTCAGACCTACGTGTGCATTTGATCTCGTGCAGTCCACCCGAGTGAGCTGTACACATACCGTTGAGCGTGGAGGCACCACGAGGGGCCTGGACAGACCCGGTGAATTGCGTGTGGACGCATTCCGCCCGAGGGGAAGACCGGTGAGTGCTGAGAGTTGCCCGCGGCCACCCGAGTTGCTTCTGGAGCAGACCGGGGGGCGGTGAGTGCGCGTGTGACCTGCCCCCCAGAGGGACCTTGCGAGCCGGTGAGGTGCGCATGTGAAAACCGCCCCCGAGGGGCCTGTCAGACCGGTGGAGTGCGCATGTGACCGGACCGCCGAGGAGCTGGGCAGACTCGGTGAGTGCGCCGTTAGTGACTCAGTGCCCCTCGAGGGGCAGAACCCGGTTGAGTGCGCATGTGACCGGCCCCGAGGGCCTGGGCAGCACCTTTTAGTTCGCGTGTGACCGTGCCCGCGCGTACCCTGGTGCACTACCTGTGGATTCTCGTTGACCGATAGCCGCCCGAGTGGACCTTTGGCCACGACCGTTGATTGCGCATGTGACAGGCCCCCGAGGGACCCTTTGGTCCCCATACTGGATGAGTGCGCTGTGACCGCCCCGAGGGGCCTGGGCAGACCGGTGGAAGTTGCATGTGACCGAGTGCCACCCGGCGGATGGGCAGACACGTGAGTTGCTTGCATGTTGCCGCCTCCCGAGGGCCTGGGCAGAACCGGGTGCTGCGCATGTGCCCGGCTCCCCGAGGGGCTCTGGGCAGACCGGTTATGCATGTGACCGGCGCTCCTCCGTAAGAGGGGCCCTGGCACGGTGAGTGTGGCTGTGAGTGCCGCCCGAGGCAGGCAACCGGATGAGTGCGCATGTTGACTGTCGCCCCCGTGCAGACCGGTGGGAGTGCGCATGTATCGCCCGATGGCCCGTGGGCTAAGCACGGTGATTGTTGCAAGTGGTTACCGCCCCCGCGTGGGACCTGGGCAGACCGGTGGAGTATTCGCGTGTTGACCGCGGCCCGCCGAGACGCTGGGCAGACCGGTGATGCGCTTGTGACTCGCCCCGAGTGGCGGCAGACCGCGTGAGTGCGCGTGTACCGGCCCCCGAGGGGCAGACCGGTGAGTGCGCGTGTGACCGCCCCCAGGGGCCTGTCAGACGCGGTGAGTGCGCATGTGACCGTCCCCGAGGGGCTGGGCAGTACCGGTGAGTGCGCGTGTTACGGCCCCCGAGGGGCCTGGGCAGACCGGTTAGTGCGCGTGTGACAGGCCCCGAGGCCCTGGAGTGAGCAGTGACCCGGTGAGTGCGCTTGTGACCGGGCCCCCGGTGGGCGCGACCGTGAGTGGCGCTGTGACCGGCCCCCGAGGCAACCTGGGCAGACCGGTGATGTGCCGTGTGGACCGCCCCGAGGGGCCTGGAGACCGGTGAGTGCGCGTGCCGGCCCCGAGGGCCTGGCAGTCAGAACGCGTGGAGTGAGCGCTGTACCGGCCCCCCCGAGGACTGGGCAGACCGGTGATTGCGCTGTGCCGGCCCCCGAGGGGCCTTTGGCATAAGACCGGTGGAGTGCTCAGTGTGACCGGCCTCCGAGGGTCCTGGGAGACCGGTGAGTGCACATGTGACCGGCCCCCCATGGGCCTGGGCAGACCGTTGAGTTGTGCATGTAGGGCCCGGGCAGACCGGTTAGTGCGCATGTTAGGGGCCCGGACAACCATGCGGGCGCATGTGAGGGGCCCGTGCAACCGGTGAGTGTGTGCATGTGACCGCCCCCGGAGCCTGGGAACAGACCGTTGAAGATGCAACAGGACCCTGGCCCCCGATGAGCCCGGACAGACACGGCTTAGTGCACATAGTCCGGCCCGGCCCGAGGTCCTGGGGCGAGACCGGTGCTTGCGCATGTGAGGGGCCCGGGCAGACCGATGAGATGCCATTGTGAGAGGGCCCCTCCCGCAGACCGGTGAGTGTGCATAGTGCCCGGCCCCCCACCCCGAGGAGCCTTAACCGAACACCGTGACATTAGGCTCATGGTGCCCATGTAAAAGCGCCGCCCCGCTAGTTAGCCTGTGCCGCCCTGGATTACTTTTCTTCGTGTTCTTCCAGCATTAAACACCCTTGGTGTCACTATTTCATCCCTGATGTTGTCTTGCGCGTGTTGACCCGGCCCCCGAGGAGGGGCCCTGGGCAGACCGGTGAGTGCGCATGTAGGGGCCCCGGGCAGACCGATTAGTGCGTTGTGCGGATGGGGACCCTGGCAGACCGGTGAGTTGTGCATGTTCCCCCCCCATTCACGGCCCCGAGGATCCTGTACAGGATCCGTTGAGAAGTCCCTGTTTTTGAGTAAGGTTAGGCATTCCTGTGCATGTGATGGACTTTCTTCTTTAGGTGTGCGTGCGTGCGTGCGAGGGGTGTGTAAGGTTTATGGCATTCCTGTGCATGTGATGACTTTCTTTTTAGGTGCGTGTGTGTGCGTGTGTGTAAAGGTTTTATGGCATTCCTTGTGCATGTGATGGACTTTTCTTCTTTAGGTGCGTGTGTGTGGGCGTGCTGTGTGGTAAAGGTTTATGGCATCATTGTGCATGTGATGGGACTTTTCTTCTTTAGGTGGGTGTGTGTGCGTGTGTATAAAGGTTTATGGCATTCCTGTGCAGTGATGGAATTTCTTCTTTAGGTGTGGCGGTGCGTGCGCGTGTGTGTAAGGTTTATGGCATTCTTGTGGCATGTGATGGATTTTCTTCTTTAGGTGGTGTGTGTGTGCGTGTGTGTAAAGGTTATGGCATTCCTTGTGCATGTGATGGACTTTTTTATATTGATAGTTTTTGGGGCGCACCAACGGACGTTTACTAAGCGGGCGCCGTCCCATAAAACACCTGGCACCGGAAGATGCTCCAACCCTTTGTATGGGTGTATGGACGTGTATCTTATATAGCGCCCATAGTGTAATCAGCGCTTCTAAAGAGGCACACAGTTCAGGAATTATATACAGTAAGTGCAACAAAGCCAGACCATAGGAAGGAAGTCCCTGCCCCGGAGAGCTTACACATCGAATGGCCCGCTTGCGTTCTTATGGCCCAGCACCACTTAATAAACTGGGTCCACTCTCTGTACCCACTGTATTAAATAAATGCAGCACATTAAACTGCTACAAAATAACCTCACTTCAGCTGTTGCTGACGATTTGTAACCTAGTTGAGCATCATATTCTATGACTGCTCGGCTCTCTGCCTGCGGCGATCTCCCCCCGGGTGAGTTAGGCGGTGGGAGGATCGTAGCTGGTCCATGTGCGTAAGAATGTACGATGGCAAAGCATGGAACCGTTTGCCCCAAAACAAGTGACCCGCCTTGTTTCCCCCCCTGGAGGTCCAGCCCACTATGGCCCAGTTTGAACTGGACAGTTTGCCAAGAGTCACGGCCAGATGTCGACTCGGAACTCCTGCCTACGACCCGCTGAAGAACAGCTCGTCACGGCGGAAGGGGAGAGAGAAGGGGAGAGCCGAGCCAAGTTTCAGTGTGCGCGCCCAGCGTTCGTTCGGCGTCTCCCTGTTAATGCGGCGTTACGCTGGGGGCTCCCTCGGTGGGTGGGGCGGAAAGTGCCCTGCTGGGTGCCACATGCATCAATCGTGGCAAAACTAGAGCGTTGGTATGTGTATTAGTAAAGTACACGCGTGACCGTGTGTGCTCATTTGCATGGTTTTACCCAGAATCCCGAGCTGCAGTGGAAGCACTGTATGCTATGAGATAATGGGGAAAGACAGGGTTGCCGACCCCTGAGACACGTGACTCTACCAACAAGTGGTATTTTTAGTTACTGTACGGTGAAGGGTTTTTGGCACTTTTACCCACCATAACTTTGTTTAACGTTGGTTATACCCACGTAACAGCTTCAATTGGCAGAGACCAGCAACCAACATCGCTACTGATGAGACACAAAACCTTGAAACATCTGTCTGTGAGTAGGATTACTGCGCTCTGCAATTGTGAAACCCGGCTGTGCTGAAACGCTGTGTAATCGGGCCGGCATACGCTATTTATGGGCGGTCATGTTTAAAAATGGAAAAGTAGTAAAGAGTGACACACTGCCTTGATTGAAGTCATTACCCGAATCCCTGGCTGCAGTGGAAGCACTGTCGCTAAGCGACATGGGAAACACAGGTGGCAGACTGCTGAGACATGCACATGCCCACCAAGTGGTGGTTTTTATTACTGATATTCATAATAAAAAGATTGTCAATAGATCAAGTAGTTTGACCCAATTCTGCTCCAAATGAAGTGCCGAGCGATGTAGGGAGGAGACAGACACGGTTATAAGTGAGAGTATTCAAAGTTACGCCAGTTCCAGTTTCCCTTTTCCTTTAGGGATATCCTGCTTCGCAAGGGTGGCTAGTTTTCGGCTGAGCCATGATTAGCCAACCTGTGCTGAAGCAGAGATCATCATTAGAACCTGACCTGTTGGTGGCTGTGAGGACTGGCGGTTTTTTCTATGCCCATGGTTTTTAAATTGTGTGTGTTATTCCTGAAAATGTACTTCGAATCAGTTCCATGTGTGCCAAGTCCTCCCGCTCCATGACATGACTGGATTCAAAGCGCCTTATCTAGTGTAGGTGTCAGGATAAGACCGTTGTTGTCTGATAAAACGTGGGTTGAACACAGAACAGTGCTGCCTGGTGAGCAGGGAGAATGATCAGCATTGGTGCATAGGAACCCTCTGCTTGCAGGCGTGGGACCTTTTGCGTTTTCCCGTGGGTGTCTCACGCTGGTAATTACCCTCCTGCAGGAGTCGTGCTGGAGCCCGTCATGAAGCGCGCGAGGTGTGAGAACGGCGATACCACAGCGTCCTAAAGCAGATCAGCAGCCATCACAAGCGCCGTCCTGGGGCAGGGAAGTATCGCCGCCTGCTGACCGGCCCCCCGGGGCCTGGCGACAACCGGTGAGTGCGCATCCTTTGGGCACAAGTGAAAAAAAGGCGAGGTATCAGGGGAATAATAAAAGGGGAAAGAGGGGTGACTCCGGGTGCGCGAGTGATTCGGGAGTTCCAGAAGGAAGCAAAGAGAGGGAAGGCGCTGGAACCAAGAAAAGGACAAGAGGGCACCCCCCCGCACGTCGAGTCCCTCGCCACGCTACTTCCTCTAGACTACCAGTTCGCTACGGTTGGCGAGGTCAGGGGGAAAAGCGAAGCAAAGAACGGGGGGACCGCAGGGGAAGAAAGGTGTTAGCTTCTTTCCATTGCATACAGAAGGGAGAGGGGAAAAAGGAAGAAGAGGGGAATAAGGGGAAAAGAAACTGCGGGATGAGCGGAAGAGAGGCGCATTGAGAGGACAAGGAGAAAGAGGTTAAGGAAGAAAGAGGGAGCGGGCGGGCAGAAGGGTGGGGAAAGCGGAAACGCAGAAAGGCCAGAGGGGAGAGTCCAAAACGTAGAGGGCTGGGGCGAAAACCGGGGACAAAGAAGAACAGGGGAGGGTGCATGGAATCGGCAACACCGAGGCAGGGAAAGCAGACCGGTGACTAGTTGAGTGCGACATGTGACCGGACCACGAGGGGCCGGGGAAGACCGGTGACGGTGCGGCCTGTTGTGGACCCGGCCCACCGAGGACCGGGCAGACACGAAGGTGGACAGTGAGCATGTGCCGGGCCCCGAGGGGCCTGGGCAGACCGGTGAGGTTGCGCATTGTGACGGCCCCAAGAGGAGCCTGGGCAGACGGGTGAGTGCGCGTGTGACGGCCCGAGGGGCAGACCGGTGAGCGGCAGCATGTGACCTGCCCCCGAGGGGCCTGGGCCCAGACCGGTGAGTGCGCGTGTGGACCCGGCCCCCGAGGGGACCTGGGCCACAGACCGGTGAGGTGCGCGGAAGGTGACCCGGCCCCCCGAGGGACCCTGCGGCAGACCGGTGACAAGCTGAGAGTGGAACAGACCAAGAGGGAACTGGGCAGCAAAGGGGAGGTGAGAGTGTGAAAGGCACACAGAGGGGAATGGGCAGAAAGGTGACGCCACCAGCCGACGCGTCTCCCACCGTGCACACGGCCCCCCCGAGGACCCTGGGCAGGCCAGACCGGTGAGTGCACATGTGACCGGCCCCCGAAGGGGCGCTGCGGCACCACCACAGAGCCGGTGAGGTGACGCACCACCGTCCGATGACGGCCCCCGAGGGGCCTGGGCACAGACGGTGTGAGTGCACATGTGACCGGCCCCCGAGGGGCCTGGGCAGAACGCGTGCGGTGCATTTGTGAGGGCCCGAAAAGGGAAAGAAAGGGAGAGGGGAGAAGGGGAGGGGGACCAAGGGACAGAACGGGAGAGGGGGAACTAGTCAGCGGGAGGCGCAAAGGGCCAAAAGAAAGGGAGGGGGAAGGGGACAAGGAAAAAGTAGGAGAGACAGGCAGAAAAACCACAAAGGAGAAGAAAGGGGAGGGAGAAGGGAAAGGAGAAAACAGAGGGGAAGGAAACGAGGGAAGGGAGAGGTCGTCCTGGACAAGGACAAAGACGGGAGGGAAAAGAGGGAAAGAAGAGGGTGAGGAGAAGCGGGGGCGGGCAAAGCGCACAAGAGGGAAAGAAAGGTGACGTGAGAGGGTAAGGGCTTGAGGGACAGGACAAAGAGGGAAGGGAAGGAACGGGGGAAGTAGCATGTGGAAAGGCCAAGGGGGCCTGGGAAGACCAGGTGAGTGCGAGTTTGAACGGCAAAAAGAGGGGCATAGAATGGGAAGGAAAGGGAATGAGGAGGGTAGGGATAAGGAAACAGAGCGGAAAGGGGAAGGAAGTGGGACCTGGGCGAGGGGAAAAGGAAACAAGAGGGGGAAGGGGAGGAAACGTGGGGGGAAATCTCAACTTTCGTCCCAGAACGCGTGAGAGGGAGCGGGGGCCAGGAACACGAGGGGAATGGGCAGACAAGGTGAGTGCGCGTGGTTGAGAAAGGCCCCGACGGGACCTGGGAATAACAGGACCGGTGAGTGCAGCGTGTGAACGGCCCAAGAGGGGCCTGGAGCAGGGACAACGGTGAGTTGCGCGTGTGACCGGCCTCCGACCCCCCCGGGGGCCCTGGGCAGACACCAGACCGGTGAGTGCACATGTGAAAGGCCCCCGAGGGGCTGGGCACAGAACGGTGAGTGTGCATGGAGGGGCCCGGGCACACAGCCCGGTGAGCGCAGGTGAGGGGGCCCGGGCCAGACCGATGATGTGCAGCATGTGATGAGGGGGCCCCCGGGCAGATGGTGAGTGTGCATGTGACGGCTTCCCCCGAGGAGCATGGACAGACGGTGGCTGAGAGTGCCACATGTCGACCGGCCCCGAGGAGCCGGGACCAGACCGGTGATGTGCACATGTGACCGGCCCCCGAGGGGCCTGGGCAACTGGTGAAGTGTGCGCATGTGAGGGGCCAAGGGAAGACAGAACGATTGAAAACGACGTGCGAATATCGGAGGGGACGGCCACAGACGGTGAGAGTGGCATGTGACAGGCCACGAGGCCTGGGACAGGACCGGTGAGTGCACATGTGACCGGCCCCCGAGGAGCCTGGACAGACCGGTGAGTGCAAGGGGGGAAAGGAAAAAGAGCGGGGAGGCATAGGGGAAGACAAAGGGGAGTGGAAAGAGGGGAAAGGAAAAAGTAGGGGAAATGAAATGGGGAAAATGGACCGGGAGAGGGGTCGTTGGAGACATTTCCTTTCCTGGTTGGGAAAGGAAAAAGAGGGGACAAGAAAAGGGGGAGGTGCAGAGGGAATCAAGTCCTCCTAGGGAAAGGCCAAGAGGGGGGATATGAAGGGGAGGAGAGAGTGTGCAGGCAACAGAGTGGGAAGACAACGGATGAGAGATGAGAGTGTGAAAGGAAACAAGAGGGGCCTGGGGCAGACGGGAGTGAGCAACACTATGTGACCGGCAAACACGAGGGCCTGGCAGACAGTGAGTGCGCGCGGTGCTTACGGCCCACGCAGGGGACCCCTGGGCAGACCAGGTGAGTGCGTCGTGGGACCGGCCCCCCGAGGGGCTGGGCAGACCGGCTGAGTGCACCATGTGACCCGGCGCACCGAGGGGCCTGGCAGACCCGGTGAGTGTACGTTGTGACGGACCCCGAGGGCCTGGCAGACCCGGTGGACCGTGCGATGTGACCGGCCCCGAGGGGACCTGGGCACGACCGGTGAGTGCGCATGTGACCGGTCCCCGAGGGGACCTGGCAGACCTACGTGTGCCTTGATCGTCGTGCGTCTCACTCCATGAGCTATACCAATAGTGAGCCGAGCACCGACGGGGGCCTGGACAGACCGGTGACGGCGTAGTCGTGACCAGGCGCCCCAGAGGGGCACCTGGGACAGGACCGAGTGAGTGCGTCCGCTGTTGGTTTTGGACGGCCCCGAGGGGCCAAGAAAGACCGGAGACTGTGAGCATGTGACGGCCGTGACCGAGGGCCTGGGCCAGAAGGTGACCCCAGCCAGCACGTGCAAGGAGTCGATGGGAACCCGGAAGACACAGAGGGACTGGGCAGACGGTGCCCGTGCGCATGTGACACACGGGAGCCCACGACGGGGCCTGGGCAGGACCGGGTGAGTGCGCATGTGACCGGGCGAAACGAGGGAGCCGGGCAGGACGGTGAGAGATGCGCGCCTGACAGTGAGTCGGGGCAACACCGAGGGGAGGACCGGAGGTGCGCATTGTACCGGCACCCGAGGGAGGCCTGGGCAGACTCGGCTCGAAGCACTCCAAATACGGGAGAAGGGTCCATGTCGACCAGGACAAACGAAGAGGCAATAGAGGAAAAAACAAGTCAAAGGTGAGTGCAGAGTCCATAGTGAAAGGAACCAGAGGGAACGGCAGCCGGTGAAGTGCGAATGTGAAGGACCAGGGGCGACCTGGGACAAGGAACGGTGAGTCGGCGCCGTAGTGACCGGCCCCCCGAGCGGGCATCGGGCCAGACCCGGTGAGGTGGCAGTGTGCCCGGCCCCGAGGGACCGGCGCCAGACCGGGGAGTGCAATCGTGACAAGCCCCCCGATGGGGCTGGGAATGACCCGGGTGAGTGAGCATGTGACACGGCCCCGAGGGGACTGGGCAGACCGGGTGACGTTGGAGTCGAACAGCTGTGACCGGCACCAGAGGGCCTGGGCCACAAGACAGCCCCCCAGGTGCAAGTGTGCTAGGTGAAGGGCGACCCGGGCAGAACCCGCGGTGAGTGACGCACTGTGAGGGGCCCCGGGCAGACACCGGTGCACGTGCCGCCTGTCGAGGGGCCCGGGCCAGACCGCTGAGTGACCTGAGTGTGCATGTGACCGGCCCCCAGAGGGGCATGTGCAGACCCGGTTTCCGTGGGAGTGCGCATGTGATCCGGCCCCAGAGGGGCACACAGAACCGTCGGTCCGACCCCGTGAGCGTCAGTAGACACGGACAAACAACGTGAGGGGAAAAGAAAGCAGTGAAGACAGCAGATGCAGCGAGAAATAGTACCGGCAACCCGAGGGGCCAAAGACGAGTGAACAGTGAGCAGTGCACAGACTACCTACGGCCACCCGTCGACCGGGCCTCCGTCAGCGTGGGCCTCGCGCCAGTCCAGGGACCGGCAGACGAGGAACGTGCGCCATGTAGTGAACGGGGTCACACGAAGGGCAGGCTCGGGCCCCGCACACCGGTCGCATCACAGTTGAGCCCGTACCTCAAAGATGAAGCGAAAAGGACCCGCGAGGGGACCGGGGAAAGACCGCGTGAACGATGCGAGTAGTGACAGGCACCGAGGGACCTGGGCCAGATAGACAGGTAGAGTGCGCGTTGTGACCGGCCCCCGAGGGGCCTGGGCACGGACCAGGTGGTTCGAACCAGGCGCGTGTGACAGGACCCCCCCGAGGGAACATGGGGCAGACGGGACGGTGGAAAGGGAGGACGGGGAGAAGGAAATCAAAAGCAGGGGCAGGCCAGGAAAGGAGGAAAAGGAAAGGAGGCCACGGGAGAGGCGGGGACGGAAAAGAGGGGAGGAAGGGCGGCAGAAGGCAAAAGGGGAGCCCGGAAGAAAACCAGATGAATTTCAACGATAATAAGCCTAGGGGCCAGCGCGTCAGTATAGGGGTGACGTGGGACGGCCCCGCGGGACCTGTGGAAGCCGTGTGAGGGGGCGAGTGGGGTGACGCGGCCCCGAGGGGCCGGGCATTTTGAATCGGTGAGCTCTGCGCGTGTGGAACGCCTCCCGAGGGGACTGGGACCAGACCGGTGAGTGCAATGAGACCGGCCTTTCCGAGGGGGCCTGGGCAGGACCGGTGAGTGTGCATGTGAGGGGCACCAGGGCCAGGACAGCGTGAGTGAGACGAGCCGATTTGTGAGGGGCCCGGGACAGACCGAGAGTGTGGCGCATTTGTGGGGGGCCCGGGCAGCCACACACAGAACCGGTGAGTGTTGCATGTGACGGCCCCCGAGGAGACGGACAGGACCGGTGAGTGCACATGGACCGGCCCACGAGGAGGCCTGGACCAGACCGGGTGAGTGCACATGGTGGAACGGCACTAAGGGGGCTTTTAAGGGGCCTGGGCAGACCGGTGAGTGCGCATGTGAGGGGCCCGGGCAGACCGATGAGTGCGCATGTGAGGGGCCCGGGCAGACCGGTGAGTGTGCATGTGACCGGCCCCCGAGGAGCCTGGACAGACGGTGAGGCGCAGGGACCGGCCCACGAGGGGCCTGGGCGAACGGTGTTGACAGGGCGCGTGTGACCGGCACCGAGGGGCAAGGGAAGCCGGAGTGTGTAGTGCGCGGTCGACCGGCCCACCGAGGGGGCCTGGGCAGACCGGTGGAGTGAGCATGTGAGGGCCCGGGCAGAAGATGTATGGTGCCATGTGAGGGGCGGGCAAGGACCGCGTGAGTGTGAATGTGACCGGCCCCGAGGGGAGCAGGACCAGACCGGTGAGTGTTCGCATGTGACCGGCCCCCGAGGGGCCTGGGCCAGAACAGGTGAGTGCGCGTGTGAACGGCCCCCGAGGGGCCTGGGCAGAACGGTTGAGTGAGTTTGTGACGGACAACCCGAGGGGCCTGGGCAGTACCGGGAGTGCGCATGTGACCCAGACACTCACCGGTCTGCCCAGGCCCCTCGGGGGCCGGTCACATGCGCACTCACCGGTCTGCCCCTCGGGGGCCGGTCACACGCGCACTCACCGGTCTGCCCAGGCCCCTCGGAGGCCGGTCACACGCGCACTCACCGGTCTGCCCAGGCCCCTCGGAGGCCGGTCACACGCACACTCACCGGTCTGCCCAGGCCCCTCGGGGGCCGGTCACATGCGCACTCACCGGTCTGCCCAGGCCCCTCGGGGGCCGGTCAGCAGGCGGAGCAGAGACTTCCACTGCCGCAGGACGGCGCTGTGATGGCTGCTGATCTGCTTTAGGACGCTGTGGTATCGCCCGTTCTCACACCTCGCGCGCTTCATGACGGGCTCCAGCACGGACTCCTGCAGGAGGGTAATTACCAGCGTGAGACACCACGGAAACGCAAAAAAGGTCCCACGCCTGCAGCAGAGGGTTCCTATGGCAACCAATGCTGATCATTCTCACCTGCTCCACCAGGCAGCACTGTGCTGTGTTCAACCCAGCGTTATTTATCAGACAAACGGTCTTATCCTACACCTCAGATAAGGCGCTTTGAAGTCCAGTCATGTCATGGAGCGGGAGGGACTTGGCCACCATGAGAACTGATTCGAAGTAACATTTTCAGGAATAACACACACAATTTAAAAACCATTGGGCATAGAAAAAAACGCCAGTCCTCACAGGCCACCAACAGGTCAGGTTCTAATGATATCTCTGCTTCAGCACAGGTGGCTCAATCAGTGGCTCAGCCGAAAACTGAGCCACCCGTGCAGAAGCAGGGATATCCCTAAAGGAAAAGGGAAACTGGGAACTGGCGTAACTTTGAATACATCTCATTATACCGTTGTGCTGTCTCCTCCCTAAATCGCTCGGCACTTCATTTGGAGCAGAATTGGGTCAAAACTACTTGATCTATTGACAATCTTTTTATTATGAATATCAGTAAATAAAAACCCCACTTGTGGGGCATGTGCATGTCTCAGACAGGTCTGCCACCCTGTGTTTCCCCATTGTCGCTTAGCGTACAGTGCTTCCACTGCAGCCAGGGATTCTGGGTAATGACATGCCAATCAGCAGTGTGTCACTCTTTACTACTTTTCCATTTTAACATGGACCCCGATAAGCGTATGCCGGCCGCATTACACAGCGTTTCAGCACAGCCTGGGTTACACAAGTGCAGAGCCAGTAATCCTACTCACAGACAGATGTTTCAATGTTTTGTGTCTCATCAGTGCGATGTTGGTTGCTGGCTCTGCAATGTGAAGCTGGTACGTGGGTATAACCAGACGTTAAACAAAGTTATGGTGGGTAAAAGTGCCAAAAACCCTTCACCGTACAGTAACTAAAAATACCACTTGTTGGTAGAGTCACGTGTCTCAGGCGGGTCGGCAACCCTGTCTTTCCCCATTATCTCATAGCATACAGTGCTTCCACTGCAGCTCGGGATTCTGGGTAAAACCATGCAAATGAGCACACACGGTCACGCTGTACTTTACTAATATCACAACGCTCTAGTTTGCCACGATTGATGCATGTGGCACCCAGCATGGCGACTTTCCGCCCCACCACCAGGGGGAGCCCCCAGCGTAACGCCGCACATTAACAGGGAGACGCCGAACGAACGCTGGGCGCGCACCTGAAACTTGGCTCGGCTCTCCCCCTTCTCCGCCTTCCGCCGTGACGAGCTGTTCATCAGCGTGTCGTAGCAGGAGTTCCAGAAGTCCGACATCTGGCCGTGACTCTTGGCAAACGTGTCCAGTTCAAACTGGGCCATAGTGGGCTGGACCTGCCAGGGGGGGAAACAAGGCTGGGTCACTTGTTTTGGGGCAAACGGGTTCCATGCTTTGCCATCGTACATTCTTACCGCACATGGACCAGTGACAGATCCTCCCCACCGCTCTAACTCACCCGGGGGAGATCGCGCAGGCAAGAGCCGAGCAGTCATAGAATATGATGCTCAACTAGGTTACAAGTCGTCCAGCAACAGCTGAAGTGAGGTTATTTGTAGCAGTTTAAGTGCTGCATTTATTTAATACAGTGGGTACAGAGATTGGGACCCAGATTTATTAAGTGGTGCTGGGCCATAAGACGCAAGCGGGCCCATTCGAGTGTAAGCTCTCCGGGGCAGGGACTTCCTTTCCTATGGTCTGGCTTTGTTGCACTTACTGTATTATAATTCCCTGAACTGTGTTGCCTCTTTATGAAGCGCTGAGTACACTATGGGCGCTATATAAAGATACACGTCCATACACCCATACAAAGGGTTGGAAGGCATCTTCCGGTGCCAGGTGTTTTATGGGACGGCGCCGCTTAGTAAACGTCCGTTGGTGCGCCCCAAAAACCTATCAATATAGAAAAGTCCATCACATGCACAAGGAATGCCATAAACCTTTACACACACGCACACACACGCACCTAAAGAAGAAAAGTCCATCACATGCACAAGGAATGCCATAAACCTTACACCACGCGCACGCACCACGCCCACCTAAAGAAGAAAGTCCATCACATGCACAAGGAATGCACATAAACCTTATACACACGCCACACCACGACCTAAAAGAAGAAAGTCCACATCACATGCACAAGAATGCCATAAACTCTTACACACAAGCACACACAAACGCACCTAAAGAAGGAAAGTCCATCACATGCACAGGACTGCCCATAACCTTTACCAACGCACACACACGCACCTAAGAGAAAAGGCCATCCATGCACAAGGAATGCCATAAACCTTTACACACACGCGCACGCACGCACGCACACCTAAAGAAGAAAAGTCCATCACATGCACAAGGAATGCCATAAACCTTTACACACACGCACACGCACGCGCACACCTAAAGAAGAAAAGTCCATCACATGCACAAGGAATGCCATAAACCTTTATACACACGCACACACACGCACCTAAAGAAGAAAAGTCCATCACATGCACAAGGAATGCCATAAACCTTTACACACACGCGCACGCACGCACGCGCACACACACGCACGCACACGCACGCGCACACCTAAAGAAGAAAAGTCCATCACATGCACAAGGAATGCCATAAACCTTTATACACGCGCACATGCACGCACGCACACACACGCACGCGCACACCTAAAGAAGAAAAGTCCATGACATGCACAAGGAATGCCATAAACCTTTACACACACGCGCACGCACGCACACACACACACACACACCTAAAGAAGAAAAGTCCATGACATGCACAAGGAATGCCATAAACCTTTTCTTAAAGCTCACATGGGCGTACGTGCACACACACACACACACACACACACACGCGGACACACATCAATAAAGAAGAAAAGTCCACAGCACCGGTATTCCAAATTGAAAATTAAAGACTTCCATTTATTCCATAATCTGTTCAGCAAGAATGACAACAGCAAAAATAAGCCCCGTTTTAAGTCACAATCACTCTTTGTCTAGCTTCATTGTGACAAAGCGTGGCTCATTTTTGCGGTTCTCATTCTTGCTTAACACATTATGGAACAATGGACTTCTCTTCTTTAGTATCTGTGCCTTTGTGACGGCGCTTCCTGGTCACACCTGCACCTAGAGACTTTGTGTGCCCTGCCCTCGGGGGCCCGCTCACATGGCGCACTCACCGCCGTCGGGCCCAGGCCCCTCGGGGGCGCCGGCTCACACGCGCACTCACGCGGTCTGCCCCTCGGGGGCCGCGTCAAACCGCACTAAGCGGCTCTGCCCCCTCGGGGGACCGCAGTCACACGGCGCACTCCACCGTCTTGTTCAACCTCGGGCCGGCCGGTCACACGCGCAATTCAGCCAAGAGGGTATTGCCCCTCGGGTTGGCCGGGCCGGTACAAGATGCGCACTCAGCCGGTCTAGCCCAGCCGCCCCCTCCGGGGACGTCAACAAGTTTTCACTCAGATCTGTTCGTCCAGGCTCCTGGGGGGCCGGTACATAACGATGGTGCACTCAAGGTCTGTCCAGGCATCCTCGGCGGGCCATGTTGTTTCCACATCCCAACTCAACGGTGCTCGCCCGGCCCGCTCAACATGCGCATCATCGGTCCTGCCCGCAGGCCCCCCCTACGAGCCCGACAACTCACAGTCTGCCCAGGCCACCTCGGAGGGCCGTCGCAGTCACATGTGCCAGCTCACCGAGTCTTTCGTCAGGACTCCTCGGGGCGCGGCTCACATCTTGCACACCGAGTCTGTCTCAGGCTCCTAGGGGGCACCGCGTCACATGCACACTCATGCCGGCTAGCCCGGGCCCGTGAACAATGACGCAATCATCGGTCCTGACCGCGGCCCATCCACCATGCAGAAAATCACCGGATATAAGACCGGGGAACCTAACATGCCCACTCAACGGTTGCCCCAATGGCCCCTAGGGCGCCGACAAGTAACACTGATAGCACTCACCGGTCTGACCCCGAGCCCCCTCCGGAGCGCCGACCCGTGGTCCCGAGGCTATCACAGCGCAACCAACGCGTCTGCCAGGCCCTCGCGAGGGAAGGTCACCGCCGCACTCCGGTATGCAAGCGTCCAACTAGGGGGCCCGGTCACCGACGCGCATCTACCGGTCTGACCAGGCCCCTAGGGAGAGCCGAAGTCACAGCGCCGCACTCAACGAGTCTGCCAGGCCCCTAGGGGCGCAGTCACACGAGCACTCAAACGCGTTGCCCACAGAGTCCCCCATCCCCAGTAGGGGGGTAACCGGTCCACGCGCATCACCGCGATGCCCCAGGCCCCACCTCGGGGGACGGTAAACGCGCAATCACCGCGTCATGACGCCGGACCCTAGGAGAGCCGGTTTCACATCGCACCACGAGAGTCTGACCAGGCCCCTCGGGGAGCCCGCGGAACAAGACGCACTAACAGGGAGTGCCCATCGGAGGGCCGGATCACCACGCGACACTCACAGAGGTCTGTCAATCGGGGGACGGCACCCGCGCCACTAACGGTACTCCCTCGGCGGGACCGGTCAATGCGCACGCACCGGTTGCAGTCTGCCCCAGGCCCTCGGGTGTGCACACAACCCGGGTCACATGACACACTCCACCCGGTCTGCCCGGGCCACCTCACATGCACACTCACGTCTGCACCCAGGGCCCCCTACACATGCACACTCACGGTCTGCCGGGCCATCACCTGCACACTCCACCGTACTGCCAGCCCTCGGGGCGGTCACATGAGTGACAATCACGGTCTGCACCAGGACCCCCTCGGGAGCAAGAAGTCACATGACGCACTCACCGCGTATAAGCCAGCCCCTCGGGGGACGGTCACATGTGACCACGCACCGCTCTGCCCAGGCTCCCCTCGCGGAACGGCGGTCACACGCGCACTCAACCGCGTCTGCCCCAGCTCGGGCGGACGGTAACACGCGCACTCAGACGGGTATGACCCCAGTCCATCGGGGGGCCGAAGTGACACAAGCGCACTCACCGGTATCGCCCAGCGTCCTCGGCGCGGTGCCGCGTCAACACGCGAAATCACGGTCTGCCCAGGAGTCCCATCGCAGGGGGCCCGCGTAAACGCGCAAAATCACCGGTTCTGCTCTAGCCCACGGCCCATCGGGCAGAGTAACATGCGCACTCAAACGCGCTCTGACCTCGGGGGGGGCGACAGTCAACGGCGCACTCATCCGGGTTGCCCGGCTCCTCGGGCGGACGGTCACATGCCGACACTCACCGTTGCCCAGGGCCTCCTCTTAGCAGGAGGAGCGCCCGGTCACATGCCAATAACCGGTCTGCCCAGCGCCCTCGGGGGCCGGTCACAGCGCCACGCACCCGTCTGCACCAGGCCCTCGGGAGGCCGGTCACGATGCCAACGACAATCACCGTGTCTGCCCCATGCGGGTGGCACCGGGTCACATGCAAACTTCCACCGGTCTGCCCAGGCCCCTCGGGGCGGTCACCATGCGCACTCCCGAGTCTGAACCTCCCCGGCGGGCGCGTCACACGCCGCACTCACGTATGCCCGGCCCCTCGCGAGGCCGCGTCACCAGCCGCACTCACCGTCTGCCCAGAGCCCCTCGGAGAGCCCGTCACACGCGCACTCACGTGATTCTGTGCCCAGATGCCCTCGGAGCCCGGTTCACACGCACACTCACGTCATGCCCCGGCCCCTGGGGGGCAGGCTCATAACAGTGCGCACTCACCGGACTGCGCCAGTGCCCCTCGGCGGGCCGCGTCAGCAGGCGGAGCGATAGACTTCCACTGCCGCAGACGGCGCTGTGATGGCCTGCTGATCTGCTTTAGGACGCTGTGGTATCGCCCGTTCTCACACCTCGTGCGCTTCTCATGACGGGCCTCCACAGACTCCGCAGGATGGTAATTACCAGCGTGAGACACCACGGAAACCAAAAAAAGGTCCCACGCCTGCAGCAGAGGGTTCTATGGCAACCAATGCTGATCATTCTCACCTCAGCTCACCAGGCAGCACGTGCTGTGTTCAACCCAGCGTATTTATCAGACAAACGGTCTTATCCTACACCTAGATAAGAGCGCTTTGAAGTCCATCATGTCATGGAGCGGGAGGGACTTGGCACCATGAGAACTGATTCGAAGTAACATTTTCAGGAATAACACACACATTTAAACCATTGGGCATAGAAAAAAACGCCAGTCCTCAGGCACAAACAGGGTCAGGTTCTAATGATATCTCTGCTAGCAAGGTGGCTCCAATCAGTGCGTCACCGAAAACTGAGCCACCCTTGCAAGAAGCAGGATATCCCAAAGAAAAGGGAAACTGGGAACTGGCGTAACTTTGAATACATCTCATTATAAGACTTGTGCTGTCTCCTCCCTACATCGCTCGGCACTTCATTTGGAGCAGAATTGGGTCTAAAAACTACTTGATCTATTGCAATCTTTTTATATGAAATCAGCTAAATAAAAACCCCACTTGTGGTGGCATGGCATGTCTGTCATGTCCACCCTGTGTTTCCCCATTGTCGCTTAGCGTACAGTGCTTCCACTGCAGCCAGGGATTCGGGTAATATATGCCCAATCAGCAGTGTTGTCACTCTTTACTACTTTTCCATTTTAACATGACCCCCCGATAAGCGTATGCGGCCCGAACACAGCGTTTCAGCACAGCCTGGGTTACACAAGTGCAGAGACCAGTATCCTACTCACAGACAGACTGGTTTCAATGTTTTGTGTCTCATCAGTAGCGAGGTTTGGTGCTGGCTCTGCCAATGTGAAGCCTGCGGACGTGGTATAACCAGACGTTACAAAGTGTATGGTGGGTAAAAGTGCCAAAAACCACTTCACCGTACAGTAACTAAAAATACACTTGTTGGGTAGAGTCACGTGTCTCAGGCGGGTCGGCAACCCTGTCTCTTCCCCATTATCTATAGCATACAGTGCTTACACTGCAGTCGGGGATTCTGGGTAAACCATGCACAATGAGCACACACGGTCACGCTTGTACTTTACTAATATCACAAGCTCTAGTTTGCCACGATTGATGCATGTGGCACCCAGCATGGCGACTTCCGCCCCACCACCAGGGGGAGACCCCAGCGTAACGCCGCACATAACAGGGAGAACGCCGAACGAACGCTGGGCGCGCACCTGAAACTTGGCTCGGCTCCCCCTTCTCCGCCTTCGCCCGTGACGAGCTGTCATCAGCGTGTCGTAGCAGGAGTTCAGAAGTCGACATCTGGCCGTGACTCTTGGCAAAAGTGTCAGTTCAAACTGGGCCATAGTGGCTGGACTGCCAGGGGGGGAAAACAAGCGCGGGTCACTTGTTTTGGGGCAAACGGGTTCCATGCTTTGCCATCGTACATTTCTTACCGCACATGGACATGTACAGATCCTCCCCACCGCTCTAACTCACCCGGGGGGAGATCCCGCAGCAAGAGCCGAGCAGTCATAGAATATGATGCTCAACTAGGTTACAAGTCGTCCCAGCACAGCTGAAGTGAGGTTATTTGTAGCAGTTTAATGCTTGAATGCATTATGTTAATACAGTGGGTACAGAGATTGGGACCGATTTATTAAGTGGTCTGGGCCCATAAGACGCAGCGCGGCCCATTCGAGTGTAAGCTCTCCCGGGCAGGGACTTCCTTTCCTATGGTCTGGGCTTTGTTGCATTACTGTATTATATTCCTGAACTGTGTTGCCTCGTTATGAAGCGCTGAGTACACTATGGGCGTCTATAAAGATACCGTCCATACACCCATAAAGGGTTGGAAGGCATCTTCCGGTGCCAGGTGTTTTATGGGACGGCGCGCCGCTTAGTAAACGTCCGTTGGTGCGCCCCAAAAACCTACTCAATATAGAAATCCAATCCCAATGACAAGGAAGAGAAAAGCCTCATATGCACACCAAACAACATTCTACACACACGCACCACCGCACGCTAAGAGAAAAGTCCATCACATGCCACAGGAATGCCATAAACCTTTACACACACGCGCACGCACCGCCCCACCTAAGAAGAAAAGTCCATCACATGCACAGAATGCCATAAACCTTTATACACACGCACACACACGCACTAAAGAAGAAAGTCCCATCACATGCACAAGGATGATCATAAACCTTTACACACACGCACCACACAATCGCACCTAAAGAAGAAAGAATTCCATCACTATGCACCAAGGAATAGCCACATAAACCTTTTAACACCACGCACAACGACACGCACCTAAAGAAGAAAGTCCATCACATGCCACAGGAATGCCATAAACTTTACACAGCAACCGCACCAGCACGCACACCTAAGAAGAAAGTCATCACATGCACAAGGAATGCCTAACCTTTATACACACACGCACACGCAGCGCACACCTCTAAGAAGAAAAAGTCCATCAATGCACAAGGAATGCCATAAACCTTTATACACACGCACACACCACACACCCTAAAAGAAAAGATCATACAGCCAAGAATGCCATAACTTTACACACCGCGCACGCACGCCACGCGCACACACGCACGCACACGCACGCGCACACCTAAAGAAGAAAGTCCATCACATGCACAAGAAATGCCATAAACCTTTATACACGCGCACATGCACGCACGCACCACACGCACGCGCACAACTAAAGAAGAAAAGTCCATGACATGCACAAGGGAATGCCATAAACCTTTACACACACGCGCCCACGACAGCACACACACACACACACACCTAACGAAGAAAAGTCATGACATGCACAAGAAATGCCATAAACCTTTCTTAAAGCTCACATGGGCGTACGTGCACCACACACACACCACAACACACACACGCGGACACACATCAATAAAGAAGAAAGTCCACAGCACCGGTATTCCAAATTGAAAATAAGACTTCCATTTATTCCATAATCGTTCAGCAAGAATGACAAAGCAAAAAAAGCCCCGTTTTTAAGTCACAATCACTCTTTGTCTAGCTTCATTGTGACAAAGCGTGGCTATATTTTGCGGTTCTCATTTGCTTTAACACATTATGGAACAATGGAGCTTTCTCTTTGCTATCTGTGCCTTTGTGACGGCGCTTCCTGGTCAAACCTGACACCTAAGACTTTGTGATGGGGCTTCCTGGTCACACCTGCACCTAGAGACTTGTGACGGCGCTTCCGGCACACCTGCACCTAGAGACTTTGTGATGGGCTTTCCTGGTCACACCTGCCACTAGAGACTTTTGACTGTGACGGCGCTTCCTGGTCACACCTGCACTGCCTAGAGACTTTGTGATGGGGCTGCCTGGCCAACCTGCACCTAGTTTGTGATAGGGCTTCTCGGTCCACCTGCACTTAGAGATTGTGATTGGGGCTTCCTG
The DNA here is from genome assembly GCA_036426205.1 of Ascaphus truei. Classification (NCBI taxonomy): domain Eukaryota; kingdom Metazoa; phylum Chordata; class Amphibia; order Anura; family Ascaphidae; genus Ascaphus; species Ascaphus truei. Next base: position 39,734 of record WSYH01002702.1, on the reverse strand, counting down.
GTACACCTGCACCTAGAGACTTTGTGATGGCTTCCTGGTCACACCTGCACCTAGAGACTTTGTGATGGGGCTTCCGGTCACACCTGCACCTAGAGACTTTGTGATGGGGCTTCCTGGTCACACCTGCACCTAGAGACTTTGTGATGGGGCTTCCTGGTCACACCTGCACCTAGAGACTTTTGATGGGGCTTCCTGGTCACACCTGCACCTAGAGACTTTGTGACGGCTTCTGGTCACACCTGCTAGCAGGACTTGTGATGGCGGATGCCCTTGGTCACACCTGCACCTAGAGACTTTGTGATGGGGCTTCCTGGTCACACCTCACCTAGATACTTTGTGACGCGCGGCTGTCCTGCAGAGCAACACTGCCACCTAGAGACTTTGTGAGCGGCTTCCTGGTCACACCCGCCACCTAGAGACTTTGTGATGTGGGCTTCCTGGTCACACCTGCACCTAGAGACTTTGTGATGGGGCCTTCCTGGTCACCACCTGCCACCTCAGAGACTTTGTGATGGGGCTTCCTGGTCACACCAGCACCTAGAGACTTTTGTGGGCTTCCTGGTCACACTGCACCTAGAGACTTTGTGATGGGCTTCCTGGTCACACCTGCACCTAGGACTTTGTGACGGCGCTTCCTGGTCACACCTGCACCTAGAGACTTTGTGATGGGGCTTCCTGGTCACACC
>WSYH01002702.1:0-38800 GCA_036426205.1 Ascaphus truei | reverse complement strand
ACTTTGTGATGGGGCTTCCTGGTCACACCTGCACCTAGAGACTTTGTATTTTTTCTATTTTTACAAACCGCACGTTTTCTATATATACGTATTGGTAATTACTATAGCGGTTTCTACTACATTTTGTATATATACAGATTACAATATCATGCTGATGGCATAATGTTTAGGTACGGCCAGTGACTCTTCATCAGATACAAGAACGCAGATTAAAGGGAAAAATTCTTATACATGCGGAGTACATTTCTTTGCACTTCGTTCTTCCATTCATCTGGATGGACTGTAAAGTGTCTTCTAGAACAGGGGAGCGCAAACTGGGGTGAGAATTTTCAGGGGCGGCACGGCGGTTGCAGAGGCCCCGCTCTCTTCCCCAAGGCATCTAAATTAAATGTCGGGGGATCATGTGAGGCCTCTGCAACTTCCCTTACCTTATATTCAGGGATGCGTCGCCATTGCAACGTGACGTCACGTGATCCCAGCGGCATCATTTGACGCCGAAGATAAGCTAAGATAGGGGGCGCGAGCAGGGGAGGGAGAGCAGGCAGGGGGCACAGTGGGGAAAGTTTGGCACCCCTGTTCTAGAAGATGTTTTTGCCGAAAGCATCCCCATGTAAATATGGGGCTTAGAAAGGTAAAGATATGAATGGATACCCAAGCCGGCCTTAGGGTAAGGTCACCTTGGGCTCCATGTTTTCTCCTATTGGCTTCGGGATCCAACTTCCGCTCGACCTGAGGGGAGAGCTGGAGGAGGGAGCACGGGGACCCCGGACCGGCAGAACCTCTTGTCCCCCTGCGGTGAGAGGGGTGGGTGTGTGTGTCTTACCTTCTCCGGAACAGCCCGACTCCTGTACCGTCACGGTGCCATGGCAACTTGGCGTCACATGCCGCCGTGACATAATGACACCGCGCCGCTGCCAGAGGAGGGCTGCTCTTCAAGGTAAGTGCCCTTAACTTTTTCCACACGAGCGGCCCGCTGCCAGCGTGCCGCCTTGGGTCCCGCGAAGGCTAAAGCCGGCCTTGGCCAGACAAAGTTATTGACCCAGGGAGAGATCTGATTTACTGGATCTTTTTCTGGTCTTACATGCAGGTCTATGAAGGTCCTCCACTCCAGGGTGGTACAGAACTGCTCGAAGTCCTCATAGAAGCTGGGGCTGCCGTTGGTGGGTGGAAGCGAGGGCAGGTGGTACTGCAGCTGCAGGGACTCGAAGCATTGGTCCATCAGCGTGCGTATAATGGGCACAAGCCACGAGAAGGTCTCGGTCTTGGCGTAGAGAGACTCCATGAGGGGCGCCTCCAGCTTCCCCAGCAGGTAACATGCCTCTTCCTTCCTTGGGGTGGAGGAGGTTTGCAGGAGGCTGTGGAGCTTCACGTAGGCCGAAGAATGCATCTAAAGAAAGGCAAATAACTAATTGTGCAACAGACCATGAGGGACATGCTACATCCTGGCATCTTGTATTAATAGGGGGTTATTCATTAAACTGCACTCATGTCCTATGCACGGAAACTACAACTAACTTAAATGGGAGTTGCCCCAATCGGCACTATCGCCCTTTACTGAATAATCCCCACATAGAGTGCAGATGCTTTCAGGTCCTCTCTCTGTTCCCAACCTGTTCACAATATTCCTATACTGTATAACAAATACCCCGTGTGAGCACATTCACGTCTCAGACAGGTCTGCAACCCTGCCTTTCCCCAGTCTCTCTTAGCATACAGTGCGTCCACTGCAGCCAGGGATTCTGGGTAATGACATGCTGTCACCTTTTTCTTCTTATCCATTTTACTATGGACCCCTATAAGCATATGCCTGCCGTATAGCACAGCATGGGTTAAAGTGCAAAGCCAGTAAAACTTACTGTATAACCAACTCTCTCTCTAGGTTCAAAAGTTCAGCGTAACTAAAAGTTCAGGTCGCCTACACCAGAGGTTTAACGATACGTTAACGTGACACGATTCCTGGTTTCACAGGCTGACTGAACGGCCATTATCTGCTGTCGGTATCTAGGATTCGGTCACTTCACTACTTAAAACTGGATATGTCCAAGACAGGTCGCCTACTGTGAATGGCACACGTCTCCTTTCACTTCTACAAACCTCCTGCTGCCTTGGGATCACACTAATGACACTCCAGTTTTCTCCGCACGCATATTCATGCTAATTGCAAGGACCTGTTGCTCCCTCCACCTTTGTAATACTCCTGCTCCTAATACTTTGAATCACTCATTACTTCCAAGCCGTGACTACTGTTGCATCCTGTTATCATGATTAATGTATTATAGGGAGCGTAACAACAGGTCCTACACAGGCTTTAGACCAGGGGTGGACAACTTCGGTCCTCAAGGGCCACCAACAAGTCAGGTTCTCAGGATATCCCGTCTTCAGCACAGGTCGCTCAATCAGTGGCTCAGTCAAAGACTGAGCCACCTGAGCTGAAGACGGGATATCCTGAAAGCCTGATCAGTTGGTGGCCACCCTTGGAGTGAAGTTGGCCACCCTTGCTTTAGGTAGCTCTACTCACCTGCCTGTCTTCCAGCTTTATGAACCCCACAATGATCCGCAGGCCAATCTGGGCCATCTCCTTCAGGTCCGAGGTTCCGTTGGCTAAATGATACCAGACCCCCAACTTGTCCAGCAAGTTGCTGACCCCCTCAAATACCTGCAAACGCAAAAAGGTCGAAGATCACGTCAGGTAACAGAAGAGCTTCCTTCATGCTACTGGCAGCTTCTGAGCGCGGCACCAGTCTGGCAAATCTTCAGCCGACCCCTGTATTACACTCATCAGAAACAGATTTCCAGGGCGCCCCCGCTCCACTACTCCTATTCCAAAGATTAGTGCTGCGAGGGGCTGGAATGAACTGCAACATGCTCCAGCACTGAAAGTGTTAATGCAATTCTATATTGGAAGATATATGATGAGTTTTTAAAGAAACGACTACATCTCTAGTCAGCCTCCATTTACCCTAAATTGGTGTAAGAATGCATGAGGCTATTAGCAATTCACTGCAGATTATATGGGTGGTTTGGCCTGTGCACACTGTGGAAACACAGCGGGGAGTAGCCAGAAGAAATTAAATCCCTCCCCCTCTCATCATGTTTACAAACCAACTTAAAAATGTTATTTAAAAATCCAATACAGGTGTCCGATTTTGGTAAAAAAAAAAAAAAATATATATATTAGTTGCCCAGATGTAACCCGTTAACCATGTCTCTGCCGTTAGCACGCTCAGGTCCTGCAGGGAAGGGACTGTCATTTCAATCACGGACACCAGATAGATGCTGTACCTTCTCACTCCAGGGGATCTTGTTACTGCGTCCTTCCGAGAAGAGGAAATCCTGCAGAAACCGGAGCAGCTTCAGCACGTGCTGGGTCAGGCTGGGCAAGGAGGCGGCTGTGGACTCCTTAATATCGGTGAGAGCCGACTCCAGCATCATCTCCAGGAGGCTAAACGAGAGAGAGAGAGAGGAAACGGTGTCCCTTCTGCAAACCATCGGCTGGGTCCCCAAGTCTGCGTTAATAACCCTTGCACTGCCAGAAAGGGGGTTTCCTCTCTGGCTGTGAAAGGGTCAAAACAAACAACAAAAAGCGCGTTTCTGGTGCACCGACCTCCTTTTGATTTCGTCGGGGTGCCGCACAAGCTCGCAAGCCATCCCGAGCTTGGTGAGGACGGAGAAAACCTGCCCTCGCTCCTTCCACGCCCACTCGTCCTGGCCCTCCACCCCTCTCCAGGTCACCGAGAAGACGATATTGGTCAGCAGATTGCACAGCTCCTCCTCGGGCGTTTGCTGGCAACAAATATAAAGGGTCAAAACGGGGACACCATTTATTGTACAAGGAAAAAAGGTGCAACTGGTCAGTTATGGTCACTCGCAGGCCAAGAGGACTCCTTAGCTCTCAGTTCTGTCCGGCCAAAGAAGCTGCCATGAGACGGGGCTCATACTAGATTCAGCAGCATCCCTACTTACAGGGCAGCCTCGGACACCTTCCCAGAAAGTGCCTCTCCAATTCTTTTGAGGGCAAACTAACGTATGTTGGGCAGGGTTGCCACCCCTCCGGGTTTGACCCGGAGACTACGGGTTTTGACCCTGTGTATCCGGGCTCCGGGTTTACCTAGAAAACCTCTGGGTGGTGGCGTTTGTCGGCGGCCTCTGAGTCCTCCCGGCATCTTCCCCTGCAAGTAAATCCTGTCAATATGGCCACATTGCGATGTCAACGGGAACGCTACGTGACGTCACAGCATCACGTGACGCCCGTTGCCATGACAGCGGGACGCTACGTGACCTCACGGCATCACGTTGCGCCATAAGACGTCCTTTCGGCATGGCAACTTGACGCAGTGTGACGTCACTTAGCGTCCCCTTGTCATGGCAATGCGGCGCCCTGTGACGGGTTGCAGCGGAAAATGCCGGGAGGATGTTGGAATGATGCCAGGGAGACGCTGCCGCCGAAAATGTAAAAATGTTGTCTCCAGGTGGGCCTTCAGTAGAAGGTGGCCACCCAGATGTTGGGGCGATACGCAGTCAAATTGTTTGATTTGTAAGTAAACTACTGTAAATAATTGAAGGCTGCAAATGATGAAAAAAGTGTAAGATGAACATTTTGCCGATCACAGAGAGCTGGCGGGAGACACAACTTTCAATTGGCCGAACAGTAGGAGGAGTCCATGAAAAATATGAATTTTAAAAAAAAGGGTCTTTTTAAATAAAAAGGAAATCAAAAACAGTTAGAAAAAAATAAATACAACCAAGTCATAGTTACATACATAGTTACATACATAATTACATAGATACATAGTAGTTACATAGTTACATAGTAGATGAGGTTGAAAAAAAGACGTACGTCTATCAAGTTCAACCTATGCTAAATTTAGACAACAGATACTTTATCCTATATCTATACTTACTTATTGATCCAGAGGAAGGCAAATAAAAAAACCCCAGTGTCATATCATCCAATGATATCTCATAAGGGGAAAAATAAATTCCTTCCTTACTCCAAGAATTGGCAATCGGATTAATCCCTGGATCAACATCCTTCCCATGTTTACTTATTTGGTATATCCCGGTATACATTTCCTTTCTAAAAAGATGTCCAACCTTTTTTTGAACAAATCTATTGTATCTGCCATCACAGTCTCCATGGGTAATGGATTCCACATTGTAACTGCCCTTACGGTAAAGAACCCTTTCCTTTGTTGCTGGTGAAATCTCCTTTCCTCCAACCTTAAGGGATGGCCCCGAGTCATTTGTACTGCCCGTGGGATGAATAGTTCTTTTGAAAGCTCCTTGTATTGTCCCCGAATATATTTGTAAATAGTTATCATATCCCCCCTTAGACGCCTCTTTTCTAATGTAAATAAATCTAATTTAGCTAGCCTCTCCTCATAAGTTAGAATGTCCATCCCCTTTATTAATTTGGTGGCTCTTCTCTGCACTCTCTCTAGTTCCATAATGTCTTTTCTTAGGATTGGTGCCAAAATTGTACTCCATATTCAACGTGTGATCTTACTAATGTTTTGTAAAAGGGGCATAATTATGTTTACTTCCCATCCATCCATTGCCCGTTTAATGCAAGATAAGATCTTGTTTGCCTTTGCAGCTACTGCATGACTTTGGGCACTATTGCTAAGCACGCTGTCTACAAGCACTCCTAAATCCTTCTCCATCAAGGATTCCCCCGATTTATCCCCATTTAATGTATAAGTCGCCTGTTTATTCTTGCTTCTCAAATGCATAACCTTACATTTATCTGTATTAAACCTCATCTGCCATTTACCTGCCCAAGTTTCCAGTCTATCCAAGTCCCTCTGGAGAGAAATGACATCCTGCTCTGATTCTACAACCTTACACAATTTTGTATCATCAGCAAAGATGGAAGTCATTGTTAATCTGCTTTACGAGGCATCGCATGGAACTTACTTCCAAAATAGGTCATTCTGGGAAAGAGGGAACTGTGGGCGTTTGGCGTATTTAATTTTTTTTTAAACTTTTTTTTAAAGCTTTTAAAATGTCTCCAAGCAACAGCTTCGGAGAATGTTCACAATATTTATTTGGGTGTTTTTTTGGCGATGACACTATAAACTCTATGAAAGTCAAATTTTTAGTCCACATCTTTTCCATCCGTTTTGTTTGAACAAGTGCTATTACAATTGGTGGAAAGGTCGATGAAGTGCACCCTGGTGGAGAGATACGTTTTGAAGACACAGAACGGGTTCCTACCTGGGGGTTGCTTGTGTTGGAGGTGCTGTCACTGGGCAGGGTCTCCTGGTAGCTGCTCTCATCCAGGACATTGGACAGGCTGGAGCTCTTCCGAACCCGCATGCCCGGGAATGGCTTGAAGGACTCCAGTGGTGAAGGGGTACCCGGCAGGCTGACTGGGGTTTGGTTTCCGCTCTCCACTGTGGCGGCCGAGCTGGCGCTTCCCAGTTCCAGGCGAAGATCGAAGGGGGACATGGAGAAAGGAGAGAGCGGCTGGTAGATGCTTTCAAACGGGAGCCCGTCCCCACAGTGGGATTCCTCCGAGCCAAGAATGTCAATGGTGTTGGAGGAGGAGTGGCTGGTGAGATCCGAGGAGTCAAAAGATTTGAAGTTGTAGCCATGAAAGTGCTGGCCTTTGGCAGCTGGAGACATGGAGTGGTCAGAAAAGCCTTCAGAGAAGTCCTGGTCGGAAGCCTGGAAGCCAATTGGAAACACAATGTCCGTGTCGGGATTGTGTGCTGGTCCACGCAGGCCATCTGTGACGTGCATGTAGGTCCCGCATTCATCGTCTGTGCTGCTGCCCATATTCTTCAGCAGAGCCGGGGAGCCCACGCCAGTGGGGCTGCTAAAACTCGGCTGTCGAGACTCGTACGACTCCTTGACATAGAGCTTGGTCAATATATCCTGCCAACCGGTTTGTCTGGCAAGGTGCCGTACGACGTCTTGTTGCGAATAGATCAAGTGGAAAAGCTACAGAGGAGACAAAGGATAGGAACCGTTGTATTATTATGATTGTCATTGAATCTGACAGCAGGTAAGAGCCACTTGACCCACCTAGCCTGCCCATTTCCCTACCCGTTGCAATACCTGAGGCACTACTCGATCCTTTGCTTTCTTGTCATATTTATTAGAGATATATACTGTAGATAGTCTGTGAGGATCCTTAGAGATCCAATATTCCGGCACCACACAAGAGATAATCATATAAAAGTGGCTTATTGGGTCCAAAATGTACACATATGCCATGTTTCGGTCCCCAGGGAGACCTTCTTCAGGGTTTTTATCCCAATACAATAAAAAAGACAGAAAAGCCCAATGCTACATCAAATGTGACAAAAATATACAGTGAAATACCTATACTGTATATTCTCTTGAAAAAGGGTAATTTAGTTCAACCCTTTGGCCAAAGCGTTATAAGCCTGCAAGCCACATCAAGGCACGACCAATGAGCAGGTTCTAACACTACCTGATAAAATCCTAATTTACCTCTATTTGGACAGAGAATTACCACATTGGGTCTGTCCAAACTCAGGATCATTTTGTGTGTTTATTAATTATCCCAATATTTATTTATTTTTTAATTCCCTTCTTGTATTGCTCTTTACCACCTCCGCTGGGAGGCGATTCCATGAATCCACCACCCTGTCTGGGAAGAACATTGTCATATTATCTATAAAGCACCAACATACAGTATTGAACAGCGGTGTACAAAGATGGGCAAAGGCAACAGCACAACAGATACTGTAGGGGGTTACTTCTCTAAGTCTTCCGTTAGCAAAACTGGGGCACAGTTGGTGCAAAAATACTGTCTCAAACGTGTTACAAGAAGGAAAAAAAGACTTCTTTAATAAAGTTGGTGCTGGTATTTTTGCCTCTGTTTTGCAGCCTGGAGGCTTTAATAAAAGAACCCCACAGAAACATACCAAGTTCACCACCTTGTTACCATACAACCCGGCAATGCTCAACGATGCAGATCTGCGCTACACATTAACCACGAATTGTGTGATGATGATGATGATGATGATTACAAAGCGAATGTAGGGGCAAGGATAAAAAATAAACTATGCAACTTATTCTATACCAGCTGAAAGTATCCGGCGCTGCTCAGGAATTATAAGAAACCAAAAAATACTGCGATTTATAAATGGATCATTTAATTTTTTTCGTTTCTTAATGAACAAAAAGTATGTATTTTTATTCTACAGCTGTTGGGTAAACCATATTTTATGTTTTTCCATCGGGCACAAAAAAACACCACCCAACACAGGTCCAACACCAGAGAGAACAATGGCGCCCCAACACCGCCCCAACACCAGAGAGAACAATGGAACAATGGCGCCCCAACACCAGAGAGAACAATGGCGCCCCAACACCGCCCCAATACCAGAGAAAACAATGTCGCCCCAACATTGCCCCAGCACCAGAGAGAACAATGGCACCCCAACTCTGCCCAACACCAGAGAGAACAGTGGCGCCCCAACACCAGAGAGAACAAAGGCGCCCCAAACACCAGAGAGAACAATGGCGCCCCAACACCAGAGAGAACAATGGTGCCCAAACACCGCCCCAACACCAGAGAGAACAATGGCGCCCCAACACCAGAGAGAACAATGGCGCCCCAACACCGCCCCAATACCAGAGAAAACAATGTCGCCCCAACATTGCCCCAGCACCAGAGAGAACAATGGCACCCCAACTCTGCCCAACACCAGAGAGAACAGTGGCGCCCCAACACCGGAGAGACAATTGCCCCCAACCGCCCCAACACCAGCGAAGACAAATGTCGCCCCAACTCCGCCACAACACCAGAGAGAACAATGTCGCCCCAACACCAGAGAGAACAATGGCGCCCAAATTCCGTCCCAACACCAGGAGAACAATGGCACCCCAACACCGCCCCAACACCAGAGAGAACAATGGCGCCCCAACACCAGAGAGAACAATGGCGCCCCAGAGAGAACAATGGCGCCCCAACACCGCCCCAATACCAGAGAGAACAATGGCGCCCCAGAGAGAACAATGGTGCCCCAACACCGCCCCAACACCAGAGAGAACAATGGCGCCCCAACACCGCCCCAATACCAGAGAAAACAATGTCGCCCCAACACTGCCCCAGCACCAGAGAGAACAATGGCGCCCCAACTCTGCCCAACACCAGTAGAGAACAGTGGCGCCCCAACACCGCCCCAGCACCAGAGAGAACCATGGCGCTCCAAACACTGCCAACACCAGAGAGAACAGTGGCGCCCAACACCGGAGAGAACAATGTCGCCCCAACTCCGCCCCAACACCAGAGAGAACAATGTCGCCCCAACTCCGCCACAACACCAGAGAGAACAATGTCGCCCAAACACCAGAGAGAACAAGGCGCCCAAACTCCGCCCCAACACCAGAGAGAACAATGGCACCCCAACACCGCCCCGACACCAGAGAGAACAATGGCGCCCCAACACCAGAGAGAACAATGGCGCCTCAACACCGCCCCAACACCAGAGAGAACAATGGTGCCCCAACACCAGAGAGAACAATGGCGCCCCAACACCAGAGAGAACAATGGCGCCCCAACACCAGAGAGAACAATGGCGCCCCAACACCAGAGAAAACAATGGCGCCCCAACACTGCCCCAGCACCAGAGAGAACAATGGCGCCCCAACTCTGCCCAACACCAGAGAGAACAGTGGCGCCCCAACACCTGAGAGAACAATGTCGCCCCAACTCCGCCCCAACACCAGAGAGAACAATGTCGCCCAAACACCAAAGAGAACAATGGCGCCCAAACTCCACCCAACACCAGAGAACAGTGGCGCCCCACACCAGAGAGAACAATGGCACCCCAACACCAGGGAGAACAATGGCACCCCAACACCGCCCCAACACCAGAGAGAACAATGGCGCCCCAACACCGCCCCAACACCAGAGAGAACAATGGCGCCCCAACACCGCCCCAACACCAGAGAGAACAATGGCGCCCCAACACCGCCCCAACACCAGAGAGAACAATGGCGCCCCAACACCGGAGAGAACAATGTCGCCCCAACACCGCCCCAACACAAGAGAGAACAATGTCGCCCCAACACCGCCCCAACACCAGAGAGAACCATGTCGCCCCACACACAAGGAACATGCGCCCCCAACACCGCCCCAACACCAGAGAGAAACAATGTCGCCCACTGCCAACACCAGAGAGAACAATGGCGCCCAACTCTGCCCACACCAGAGAACAGTGGCGCCCCAAAACAGAGAGAACAGTGGCGACGCTACATGTGTATAAACAGTGCACAAATGCATTGTTCAGGTGTTCGCGTGACGTTTCCAACTTAGCATCATTACCAGTATAAATCAGAAATGCAGAGTTTCCATAGAATTCAATGGTAATCTGTGAAGTCCATCCCATCACAACCCGGCCCACGCCCAGCCACGCTCAGCAACCCGCCCCCGCAACCCGACCGCAGCCGGCCCACGCAGCCGGCCCCACGCAGCCCAACACCAGGAGACAGTGGCGCCCGCTACCTTTGTATAAACATTGCTAAAATGAACAATTGCAATTATTTTCTCTGTACTTTGTGTATAATCGAGCAGATAAGTAAGTTTGGGGGGGCCAGCCCCTTCATGACAAACCCCTCACGAAAAGTACTCCACCAGCTCGAACTCTGCACCAGTACAAGAGGCAAATGATTGCAATGTTTCTCGGGCGCCAGTATGTGTTCAATGTTTGGGCCACAGAGATGGGGCGGATAGCACGGGATATAACCAGGGAGGCAGACTATGTGGCATGAGAGAGGACCACTGGGAACTTTTCCTTCATTGCTCGTTACTGCGAGCGCGGTGTAGTGACGGGGGACTGATCACCCACCTTCCTGCAGACGTCCAGCCTCACCGGCAGCTCGGCTCTGTGCGAGAGGTAAACCACAGCAGCAAGTCCTTGTAATTGGAGACAAATCTAAAGGAAGAGGGGAAAGCAGCGTTTCAGGGCTTGTGTGAGGGCCGGAGGGGATCCTGTTAAATGCCCAGTCCGGCCGCGCATACACTGAGCAGACACGCTTAACCCTTCTCTGTCACAGGAGAGAGGCAACTCAATCCTCAAAGGCCACCAACAGGTTCAGGTTTTCAGGATATCCCCGCTTCAGTACAGGTGGTGCAGTCTTCGACTGAGCCATTATTGAGTCATCTGTGCTGAAGCAGGGAATCCTGAAAACCGACCTGTTAGTGGCCCTTTAGGACTGGAGTACCCACCTGGCACTAGAACCTTATGGGCTTGTTTTTTGGCCAAACCGTGAGCTGCCTCACCGCTATTGTGTAAGAAATGAATCAGCAGGCAGAGAGTTAACCAATGATACTGTTTCATGCTAACGGGGCTGCACTGCAGATGTAGCAAGAACCGGTGTCCTCAGAGCCGCGGACCAACAAGCAAAAGTCTGCGGCACCGGAGCAGCAGGTCCATGCTCCTGAACGGGATCTCCCCGCCGCGGTAACTTCTGTCTTGTACGTGTGGTGTATATATATATATAATATATATATAATTTATATATATATGTGCGGTTTGTGTAAGTATAATATGTGTGTGTGTGTACAGCGAAGCATTTGCTTATAAGGGTTCCAGTAAAAATGGATTTCAGGCAAAAGGTGACACATTGTGTGCCCATTTGCATGTCACTTCCCAGAATAATGGTGAAAGGCTGTACACACACAATAAATATATATATATATATATATATATATAGAGGGTTGTGTGCTGCATCACACACACACTCATCCTGTTCCATTATTAAAACAATATTTCACCAAGGTAACATACACCAATATAAACCTGGTGTTACAGGGGATAGTTAGCAGGTGAAGCAGCACAATACATACTGCGGAGGTGGGTACCTGATCCCAGGACCTGTTCAGAGAGACCACGGATGAGCAGCATGGACACCGGCACCTCACTCACAAAGGATATCAGCCCTTGATATCCGACGTCCTTCAGCTTGAGGCGATGCTTGGTCCGGTCATGGACCTTCTCATACTTGAGCATCTTGTAGAGGACCTGGAAGAGTAAGAGAGCAGCGGATACGTCATTATTCCAACCCTTCCACTCCAATGTTCATAACAAGAAAAGTGAAGCTGTTGTGACTTGATTGAGAAGAGCCTCAAAGTTCAGATCACCGACCATCTTAGTAGGACTTGCTGGACTTTGAGGCTCTTCCCAATCAACTGTACAATATTTGATGCCCCACGGTGTCTTCATCTTACAACACTAACCTTGAACACTTTCTCTCGCACGTGGTCAGAGTACTTCTTCTGGACCAGCAGTGAGTAGAAGATCTCCACGTTTGCCGGCTCAAGTAAGAATAAGTAGAGCTGCTCGTTGGTGGAGCTTCCCTTCAGGAGGCTGAGGATCACATCTAGGATCCCACACACCTGAAAGCACAAAGAGACAGAGGGATAAGAGCACCTCCCAGAGTCACCCACCGCAAGCTACCGACGGGAAAGATTAACAAACGGGCAAAATGACAGAGCAGGCTTCTCCAACTCCAACTATTAGCTAATGGTCACAGAGAAAGTGTACATTTTTCAGAGGTTGTGATATATAAAAGCACCAGTGGAGACAAATTGGCTTGTGTCTGGAAGGCAACAGAAAGCCGTGATGACACAAGGTCACGAGAAGACGCAATGGCCTTCTATTGTTGATCCACAAGATATATTTGTTGTTTTTTGTGGCAGGAACTGCCACAAAAACTACAATTATCTCAGGAACCGGGGGACATGGTTCGACTTTGGGGGATAAATGTTACCCGGCTCAGGGCTAACAAAATGACATTTACAACAAAATGACACCATGAAGCTGCTTTCTCAGCATGCATTCCTTTAAAGCAGATTACCAACCTTTTATATTTTTTTTTGGTAGTCATTTTGGATGTTAATTCTTGGTTTATAAAGGCCGAAAGCCTGCAGTAGAGTGTCCACATGGCATCCTCTGCTGTGTATTCCCACTTGCTCCAGCTCTACCAGGCAGCACAGAGCTACTTCCCATGCACACTTCAAAGAGGCTTAGGAGAGAAACGTTCTTATCCTGAGCTTCTCAGATAAGCATCTTTGGAGTTTAGTGAGGCCACCACGTGAGAAGTAAAACTCGGATCTGGGCTCATTTTCTTAGAAATAAAATAGTTATAAAAGGAGGTGGAAAAAAAGAGACACCGTACTGTACAGTATCGTGAACACTCTAAAACTGAAACACACCACTGAAATAATACCCCACACTCAGGTGTTTTCACCCAAAACTATATTTTCAGAGGCAGCCTTACTGGTCAACATGTCAGGTGTCACATCACCTTCCATTAGACCAGGGATGGTCAACTCCAGTCCTCAAGGACCACCAACAGGTCACGTTTTCAGGGTATCCCTGATTCAGCACATCTGGCTCAATTAGTGGCTCAGTCTTCAACTGCACTACCTGTGCTGAAGCAGGGATATCCTGAGAAACTGACCTGTTGGTGGCCCTTGAGGACTGGAGTTGGCCAACCCTGCATTAGACCGTGCTAATACAATGAGGCCACCCCCTGCTCTTCAGAGCCCCATTCCCATACCTGGTTCTCGTCATTCACAGACGCCAGGTAGTTCAGGACACTGTGTAGATCCTCGGGGAAGAGGTTCTTGGACAGGAAATCCTTAGCCAGTGAAAACAGGGACATCTGAACAGTCTTCACGTCGTCAGCAGCGATCTGGTCTCCCTTCTGTGCCCTGCAAATACCGAGGCAGAACACCGGTCAGAGAAACAGTGAGGAGAAAAAGAAGTGCGTGCTAAATAAAGAGTGAACAAGCGCAGCGTGTGATAGGGACCCATATGTCGACCCCCCACATTTTTACAATTGTATTGGAAGTGTCAAGATTTGTATCCATGAGATTCCACTGGGGTCTATGCTAAAAATCGGCGAGGCCGGCCCCAAAGCAGCGAGGCCGGCCCCACTGTTAAATATAATGTGAAACTTGACACACTCTACAATTCAATATGCTGCTTTGTCCTCCAATGCAACCACAACACACATCACTGCGAAATGCTCAAAGAACTAGATTGGTCATCACTTGAGTCTAGGCGCAACGTTCACCTTTCCTGTCTTGCCTTCAAATACTTTCTGGGCAAGTTACCCGTCTATCTGAACACGCTCCTCACCCCTACCACATGCAGCACTTATCATCTGAGATCAGACTCCAAAAGACAGTTCATGGTCCCAAGGTTCAACAAAGTATCCGAACGCTCCTCATCTTACCGTGCACCCCAAAACTGGAACAACCTACCAGAGACTCTCACATCCACCACCAGCTTAAGTTCTTTCAAAACTAAGGCTGTCACACATTTTAACTGTAACAGTTACTGTTACATACGCTCATAATATATATTATCTCTAACTGTGCATGCAATGTCTTGTATATAATGTATACCCAGCTCACGTAATGTAACTATGTATTTGTAACCATGTATTTGTCATCAAAACTTGGTGACCAGAACATACGTGAAAACGAGAGGTAACTCTCAATGTATTACTTCCTGGTAAAGAAAAAAAGGGGGGGGTAATAATAGTGCAGCAAGTTAACCAAAAAACTGTGGCGCAGAAGAAACTTGGCTCTAATGAATTGCCTACTTACAACAAGTAAGATAAACACAAATGGTAAGGAGATGAATCGTGGGGACTTCAACTCGCAATGCAGTAGATGTTAAGCACAAATATGGTGTTGGACTAGCAGATAGTTCTTGGAGGTTTCAACTCGCAGTCAAATTCCATCAGTTAGATTCATGCAAAACAGGGAGAGAAGAAAAGGCTCCTGTGTGCTTCCTGCGCCACTTTATTTCTCACAGGAGCCTTTTCTTCTCTCCCTGTTTTGCATGAATCTAACTGCATGAATTTGACTGCGAGTTGAAACCTCCAAGAACTATCTGCTAGTCCAACACCAGTATTTGCTGCTGTAACATCTACCTGCCATTGCGAGTTGAAGTCCCCACGAATCATCTCCTTACCATTTGCTGTTTTATATCTTACTTGTTGTAAGTAGGCAATTCATTAGAGCCAAGTTTCTTCTGCTGCACAGTTTTTTGGTTAACTTGCTGCACTATTATTACCCCCCCTTTTTTTCTTTTTGGGTGTTCCTGATACCATCGCTCCCTTCCTACCCCGGATCCAAAACTCCTTGTAAGGGAATCAGTACATATTCCCTGTGAAGGTTGAGAATCTTTTAGTTACACCTTATAATTTTTTTATGCTTTTTATTTACACTAGTACTGTTGTTTAGCGCCGTTCCAAGTCACTGGGTTCTGTATTACTTCCCGGTAACACATTTTATAAATAAATAAATCGGCGAGACTTGACGTTTCTTCCACGAATGTTTGTTTACAGCCCCAATTTAAGCCATTAGGTCTCTCCCCCACACTGGGTGGCGTCTCATGGACATTCTACTGTTTGCAGCGCAACACACACCGACGACTCTGTTACCCATGATGAGAAACTGCCTCCCACTGCTTAAGAGGAAGGGATTATTCAAATGACTGGGACTAAAATCTTCCTCAGCCCGGGGAAAGCAGCTTCCCAGCAGTGTTTTATAAAAAAAAGAAATCATTATTTGAAAAAGTTATTGCCAATAGTACACGGAGCCGGCACAAATTCATGCCCGGAGCTTACAACATTTAGTATCCGAGGTAGGAGAGGAATGAAACGAGGTGCTGAAGGTCCGGTGCTGGCTTGAAACATGGTGGGGCACAGTGCAGGGTCTCTTAAATGCGCCCCCTCTCCTTCCCCCTCAATCCCCTGATACGCAAGGTATCTGGAGATGCCGGCCCCTAAAGAGCCCCCGTGCTCTCCTCCCCCCCCCCCCTGGGGCCCAACTTCTGTAATCACAGCTTAAATGTTGCAGTGGTTAAAGTGATTTGAAACCAGGATTACGGAAGTTGGGCCGGGAGAGAGCGCAGGGCCCGGTGCAGTCACAAGCAGCTAACCCCCGAGGTCCGAACGCCATATCTTTCGTGAATGTGGATTTACGCTTTTCATTGCCAGGTCGAAAGGGTATACGTTTATCTTTTAAACATAGAAATTGGTGGCGGATCAGAACCCACTTGCCCACCGAGTCTGCCCATTCGCCTATCTGCTGTGAATCATCGGATCCGATTAGAACCTTTGGTTTCCCTTCATATTTCAGGTATCTCTGTGTCTACCCCAAGCTTTGGAGATGTTGCCATGGGACATGCTTTGTGCTCGCATTTCTCACCCATAATGCCTCCTGACAGAGTCCAGGATGTACTGCACCCCATACTTCTTCCTCACCCTCTGCTTGGGGTCCTTCATGATGCTAGACAGATACTGGATATGGCCTGCAAAGGGGAAAAGAACCAGACTCACAATTAAAGGAAATGTTTCAAGCCCTTTGATTACCAAAATCTAACACCCATATGTATTTTCATATCATACAGTATGTAGAGCTATAGAAGGAGAGGGAAATAATGCTCAAGAACCGGTGCTCCAGAGGGTGCTACGGGCAACCAAATGATGGTTGTAATGTTCATGAGGTGAGAACAATCCGGATAACCAGGTAATGGAGCGGATATGAGCCAAAGTCAATAATACTCCCAGGGTTGGAGAAAAAAACACATCCAGAGGGGATGTCGATGAAAAGCCACAAAGTGGAAAACACAGACCCCCTCACAACATATAATGTGCAATCTCCTGGAGTTAGACTTCTGAAAACACACACACACACACACACACACACACATATATATCCTTTACTCACAACCGTGCTCCCTGCTTGGAGTTGAGAGCCGGAAGTGGAATCCCATGGGGGAAAGTTAACCGGTGCACTGCTGGAGAAAATGATAAGGCTGGAACGCTCAGGAACGTATTACAAATGTATCTGGAGACTCCGATGCGTTTCCTGCACGTGCGCGAAGTGCGTCAGAGTTCTCTCTGTTCGTTCATCTCGTTTGTTATCATGTTGCCAATGGCCAAGTAAAGACATTTGTAATGCGTTCCTGAGCGGTCTGGCCTTATCATTTTCTCCAGCAGAAAATGGAGCAGCGGTTAACGTTCCCCCTGTGGGTTTCTACTTCGATCACATGTGGGGCCAGTTTGCAAACACGATGAGATGACTCTTGGGAGTGGTTCGATTTCGTTTGGCTGCTCCCATTGGTGTGACATCACCGTGTGTCTTATCGCTCCTTATCTTTGTATTGGGGTAGAGGGCGAGCTAACACTTAATTGAGAGCCCCGATAATTATTTATTTATTTTTTAAACGCTCAATTTGCAAAGAAACCAAAAACAGCCAAATGTTTGCTTTATAGGAGGAGTTGTTTATATTACAAATATTTCTGTTCTCAAAACACGTAGCAATATTCTCTTCAGAATAACGGGGGGG
The DNA here is from genome assembly GCA_036426205.1 of Ascaphus truei. Taxonomy (NCBI): domain Eukaryota; kingdom Metazoa; phylum Chordata; class Amphibia; order Anura; family Ascaphidae; genus Ascaphus; species Ascaphus truei. The sequence continues at coordinate 21,443 of WSYH01002702.1, read as the reverse complement.
GGGGGGTCATATGATTTGCATTAGTTTAGGGCAATTGCATGTCCAGGTGGTTTCAATGTTGTGGGGGTTTTTGTGTGCAAATAAACAGAGATGACATGTTTAACCCTTTGAATCCGGGAGGGGCTGCGAGACCAGAAGGCCACAAACCCGTCCGGCGTGTCGCGATCACTGATGATGGAATAGGAGTCCTCAATCGCTCAACCCGTTTAGATTACGTTTCCCCAGAGAAACTAGCAAAAAGGCCATAATAGCTACTATGTCAGTGTATTTCAAAAGGGGTTCCTAGGTACCCTTGGGTTCCGTGGGCCTCGCTAAAGGGTTACCTGCAATTTTCAGGGCATTTGAAAATCGTACCAAATACAGAAGAATTTACAATGCATCTGATCTCAGACGCGCTATTAGAGAGGGTTGGGGTTTCCTTATACAATGCATCTGATCTCAGACTCCTATTAAGAGGGTTGGGTTCCTTACAATGCATCTGATCTCAGACGCCTATTAGAGAGGTTGGGGTTCCTTACAATGCATCTGATCTCAGACGCGCTATTAGAGGGTTGGGTTCCTTACAATGCTCTGATCTCAACGCGCTATTAAGAGAGGTTGGGTTCCCTTACATCATCTGAATCTCCACGCGCTATTAGAGAGGGTCGGGGTTCCTTACAATGCATCTGATCTCAGACGCGCTATTAGAGAGGGTTGGGATTCCTCAGAATTTCACAATATAATCATAGGGTTCCTTAACCAAAAAAAAGATTGGAAACCACTGTACTATATCATGGGACATCCAACTTGTTAAGTCAGGGCTCTTTAGCAAGTTTTCCCAAGTGTATTTAATGTCATTTTAAATTCATAAACATTTTTTTTTAAAGACTTCAATAACAAATTATTATATTTCAATATTGTACCATATACTATACCATGTATCTGCATTAATTTAGCTTCAAATGCCTTTCAGGCGATAACGAATAGAATAGACGCCAATAGTAAATTGTAATAATTGATTAATAAATGATCATTACAAGTTTAAACAAAGCGAAATATTCAGACTTTAAAAAAAAAAAAAAAAAAAAAGTGTCAGTCAGTCCCCTTTTGGGACCAAAACTAAATTGAGATATTTAACAGAATAGATGTGGGTAATTTGTGCCTTTATTGAAAACATTTTGGGTCTCAACGGTAACCAGATCTGCAAAAAGTTTTTACCATCTTTATCTAACCTTTTTCGCGGTAAGACCATGGCCGGGACTTTCTAACCTGCGATACGGTATATTGGAGCTCGATCCGGCATTGACTTCCATGCTCAATCTCCGAAACACCTTATGGGATCTCCGTGCGTCTCCCCCGGAAGCCTTAGAAACCGCCGGTACATTTTCACGCCCTTCCTGGTCTGTGTCCTTAATTATTAATCACCAGATACAAGAAGAACTGCACCGGCCCCGGTACAAAATAAATATCTATTCCCTTTTCTAAGGAATCAGAAGAAAAACCTTTATCTGAACTTGTCTGAGGAAGCGGATTACACTGATAAATGGATTAAACCCATTTGTATCCACCATGTGGGATAGTCCCTTTACTCTATTAAACATATTGCTGTCTTGCGTACAATGAGGTCTCATATGGGACGGTTGTGTAAAAGGGTCAGACCCACCTAGAACCAAATGGCAGGGACATGTCCTCTACGTTAACACTGTGGTGACTGGCACCATTTATACAAAATAAACAAGGATTTTTAAATAACTTTCACCCTTCTCCCCCCCCCCCCCTCTGGTATTACTAGGGTCTTAAGGGGTTAACTGTGTGGGCTCACACAGAGCAACGCCCCTTTCCCTTCACACGATACTGGGTGACTTGGCAGAGGGTAAGCCCAGCCCAGTTCTGCCTGGTGGCAGTGATGTCACAGAAGGATATATATATAGTGAGGGAGAAGGTTCTGGAACTTATAGTAGGTCCCTGGAGAAGTCACTGTGGAGGGGCCTCATTGTGTATAATGTGAATAAGTTAGGTTCTAGAGTATTCTATAATAGGGCAGGGATCCCCTTTCTTGTTTTGCAGTTAGGGACAGTGCCTTTACTATAGTGGCCATATAAATGGCACATCCCTTACTCTCCTGGCTCACTTGGAGGAAGCCGATGCCCAGACGGGGTGCCCAACGCTGTAACCACGGGGCATAGCAGGACCCGCCCGACCGGAGGGCCTCTAGCTAACTGACCCAGAACCCCACAAGGTGACATTCAGTTCCAGAGTCAGGAATACTGAGAACAGCACGAGAGGAGATAGCACAAGGCCCAGAAGGGGCCCACAGGGGATTGAGCAATATACAGTAGATCAGTAGCAATATACAGATGGATCAGATCGATAACCCATGACGAATAAAGTCTCTACGTCTCCCTAATGAACCAACATCAGGGGCAGCTGGGAAAGAGAAAAGAAAGAGTACAACCAGTGGAGCTATCAAAGACTGGACATATTGTGTATGTTGTGACTGAGCCATTATACACAGCGGGTAACAAAGCTCCTGTTTGTACAGATAATGTTCCTGGCGCCCATCACTGCATTACCAACCCCCGCCCTGCACGGGTCCAGCGCCCCGACACGGTAACTGCCTGAGCAAGCCAGGAAATAACCCTTCCTGTAAACTCCTAAAGGAGCCGGACAAGGAGGGTTATATAAACTATTATCACTTTCAATGTCTCTAGAGTAACCAAATACTTTGCAGAGTTTATACAATCTTCACCTAATGTCTTCTGTCATAACACGGTTTGCAAACTGTTTATATGCAGGCAGGTTGTTTGGTCTCGCTCTTTCATGTAGTGTGTGACTAACGGTGGCAGCAGAATTTGTTTAAAGAGGAAAAAAAACGCTCATTACCAAATAACATTGAAATGAGGCAGACCCGGAGAAAAATGAAACCGACTTCTTTCTGCCCAAGAAGCCAATATTAGCGAGAATTGAATCTGCCCAGGGAAGCTCGTTGCATAGATTAGTTATGATTTTTTTTTCACGGCCTCTGTGGGATTGTCCCTTTCAAGGAGCATACGGTTTCCTGACGGGGAGAGATAAGGGGCAGGGGGGGTAGGGGAGGGGACAGGGGGGTTAGGGAGAGGAGGAACACTGTGCCGCGACGGTGGGACTCATACCAAGCCTGACAGCGAAGTTGCTGCTGCTCCAGATGCGGAAGTCGAAGATCAGGTACTGGTAGAGGTGGTGGAGTAGCAGGCTGTTGCCCTCTGACGATACCTGATCCAGCAGCATCTGAGAGGCCATCAGCACGTTCATGTCCATGGTCAGGGGAGGAACCTGGGCAGGGAAAGTGGAAATGTACAAGTACTGGGGCTGTGCTTCCGTTCCACAGATCCACAAACAGCAGCAATCCTGTGTCTAGTCTACAAGGCGTTAATTCTATCAATGTATAGGGGTCCACCCCTTCTGAAAAGGGACCCGAGAACTGAGCATGCCTGCACGCCCCACCAGCTCAAACCGTTTTGGGCTACCAAAAGATGCTGCATTTCTAATGACACCTACCAGGAATCATATGCAATATACTGCAACATGCTTCCAACACAGGTAGAAAAGCACGTAGGACAGAGACCCATGTGCGCGGCCGATGTCTGTACTCGACATAGCAAACACGCTTTAAACCTTTTGAATACGTGGCTATTTTCTCTAATCCATGGGTAGCATCAGTTGCAAGACCAACACCAAAAAGTGGTATTGAATGGCGCTTCCGCACACCATGCAATACGTGATCAAGTGATTATAAGTGATTATAAGTGATTATGATGGCATCTGGCGCAAACATGACATTCACAGATTCAAAACACTGCAAGGTTAACCAAGCCTGCCCTCCTTCCGAAGCAGGACTGTGTGGGAACGTGGGATTCTGTATGCGGTAAAGCACGTTCCATACTGCAACAGTGCTATATAGAGGCGAGAGGGCGAGTGTGAGAGCGCGAGACAGCGCATCATTACTATTTACTATGTCCGCTTTGAAGAAAAGAAAGCGAAATAATATTTAGCAGGAAATAATAAGAGGCAAAAAAGACAACATAAGGGTGTAATTATAACAAATTCACATGGCATAGAGACCCTTACAAATAAAGCCGTTGCAACAAGACGCTCACATGTTTACAGATCGTGTTCGTATCACACCCGATGCAAAAATAAATATAATGATAATATATGTTTATAATAATAAACAGCTGGTACTGTCAGGTGGGAGCTTCACATACCTGTAGTCACTCCGTGTTCATCATTATAGATCGGTGGTATGGTAACTTTGTGTATATAAGAAACAGACACAAAACCAGTTGTGGGGAGTAAAAAGGGGGCAGAAACCCTCCCTGTACGTACAGTGTACATATAAAAACCACGTGTGGCTCATTTGCATATCCCAGCCAGGTCTGCAGCTCGGTGGTTTATGTCACTTTTTTACTCGCCCTAACTTACTTTGTGTCTGGCTATACCCACTACCAGCGTCACATTGCAGAGCCAGTATAACCAGCCTCACAATGATGACACCCAAAAGATTGAGACAGCTGTCTGTGAGCAGGTTTACTGGCGCTGCACTTCTTAGACCCAGGCTGTGCTGAAAAGCTGTGTAATGTGGCACGCATAAGCGCATAGGGGTCCATGTTGCAACAGACAAGCAAAAAGTAACACACTGTGTGCTCATTTGCATGTCACTACCCAGAAACCCTGGCTGCAGTGGATAAATGAGGAAAGGCAGGTTTTCTATACAGTAACAGCACGCCATAAATAAACCTGCTCACAAAATGCCTCTGTTGGTCGCATGCATCTCGACAACCGTCTGCTCCTAGTGCAGAGAGTGGGAGGGAACAGGAGGTGTAGCCAGCATATACTGTACAAATACCCTACCACTGCTTTACTCCGTCATAGAAGACCGCAAATATACGGGACAGTCAGGAAAGAGATCCCCGGAGCGGTTACAACTGGCTGTAGAGTTGTCCTACTAATATTTCAGATCCTTGATTTCCCAGCTCTGTAAGGTGTAGAGATATTGCCTCACGGTCTATTGTTTTCTACTTGCGCCACTATCCCAGTGTAGTCGTGCATTGCTGCTTTGGGGAGAGATGCGGTATAGCTCACCTTCTGTAAGAGTGCTCCGATGATGGCCGGGCCGTGACACTGCAGCAGGCTCTCCTGATTGACATGGTGATGCTGGATGAAGTTCTTCACCATGAGCAAGAAAGCTGCCACTCCGTTCCGCTCCAGCCTGCTCTCTGGGGGGGAGGAGGAGAAGACAGTGTCAAGAAGGTAGTGAAGTACGGAAGAGCAAGGATCAGAGCTAGGAGGACAGACGTCACACGGAGCCTTCAAATCCAAAGCTCACACTTCATGGAAACTGGATCCAAGAGAATCGACGCAGAGGATCACAACACATTACAGGAGAGCAGAAATAACCTACAGCAGGTGATTTGTAAGTAGAATAATATAATATTTATTATATAAAGCTGATTGTGTATGCAGCGATGTACACTGAATTTACCAAGCACGTTGAGTCATTGTCACAAAGAGCTTGCAATCTAATTTTGGTGCTAGAGGCACAGGGAGATAAAGGGAGTTGCCCACGGTCACAAGGAGCCTACAATGGGATCAGAACGGGGTTTCACCTACGTCAAATGTATTCCGTTAAAAAAAAAAAAGATTGACTGGACCAAGCAGGCTCTGACATTTAGAAGAACCCGTGATCCATCGGTCTCATAAGCTGGAAAGATTGGATCGCAGTTCCACTGGACAACGTGTAAGTGTGGTAAACATCGGGGTGTGTCTGATGTCATAAGTCAATGCCGCGATCTCAGGAATGTGAGGTAATGATGTCAGAGTGTTGCTTCCCCACTGACGTCAACTCATCCGGCCACCATATGAGGACATGAAATCCTCCCCCACTTCCCCACCCCAGTAAGTTGTCGCTAAGAGTCGCTTCCATGTGGCGTCTCTTGATGTAAGAAGGCGCAGTGAGCCACTCAGACAAATGTGGGGAGGGTTGATGAGTTGTTAGAGAAGGAGCCAACTGAATTATACTAGCTGGGATATATGGAATTCAACATCTGAATCCCCAATTGCTATTTTCATCCCCGTTGGCGTGTATGTACCGTATATATATATAATATCTATATATATTATATTATACTATCTATATATATATATATATACTATATGTATATATTTTCTAGCTCATCCATGTACATAACTCTTCACAGCAGTAATACCCATAACATAATAATACGACACATAATGGGAACAGGCACTTCAGATATAAAAGTAACACAAGGAAAAGGAGCCCCTGTCCCGAAGAGCTTACAATCCAAGTGGTAAGTAGGGAGGACGGTTGAATAAATCCTCCAAGTCCCAGCTTAAGTTAAAACCCACTTCAAAAAAAATCAACTCACATTTGATGCTGGCCCAAGACAAAAGTCCTTACACTGCATCAAGGCTGAAACACTGTCGAAGCCCGAAACATAGCCCCCCACATTGGAGATAAGAAGTTGGGGGGGCGTGTCGGTCTACCCATCCCTCTGATTGGCTGACGTGATCAGAGTGCCTTCTCACGCAGCTATTGCATTACCTGATGACCTCCCCAGGGGGAGGAGCATTCCCTGGGCGTTCCTGGAGGAGGTCAGCTCAGGACCCACAAGGTCGTGCGTTTCCTGGGTGGAATCCTGCGCTTCGCTGGTCTGGGAGGCGACCTGGTGCAGCAGGGGAAGCAGCACCCCCATGCCTCCTACGCAGTTAACCACGTCCTGTAGGGCGAGGCAGGGAGATGGGGAGGGGAATGGGGGGGGGGGGGGGGGAGGGAGAGACAGGTCAAGAGCTTGGCAAGCAAATCAGGCGAGAGGCGTAAATAAAACCGATAGGAAGAAAAAAGTATAGCGTGGAGAAGGAGCAGAACAAGAAAAAAACCATTGAGAGAGGGGAAAAGAGGGTGAGAGATGCGAGAAGGGTGGCCAACACCAGTCCTCAAGGGCCACCAACAGGTCAGGTTTTCAGGATATCCCTGCTTCAGTACAGGTCAAAGATTGAGCCACTGATTGAGCCAACTGTGCTGAAGCAGGGACCGATCGAGCCACCTGTGCTGAAGCAGGGATATCCTTAAAACCTGACCTGCTGGTGGCCCTTGAGGACAGAGGGAGGACGGGAGAAAGACGAGGGAGGACGGGAGAAAGACGGGAGGCGGGAAATACAGGGATGACGGTAGAGAGACTAGGAGACGGAGTGCGACGGGAGGACGGGATTAACGAGGAGTCGGAGACGACGGGAGACGGGAACTGAGCAGCCGAGAGGGATGGACGGAAGAAAGACGGGGAGGACGGGATGAAAGACGGGGATGACGGAGAAAACTAGGATGCGGGAGAAGACTAGAAATACGAGGAGAAAGACGAGGGAGAGCATCGGCGAGTAAGAAACGAGTAGCGAGACGTGGAAAACAGGGACTGGAGAAAGCAGGAGACGAGAAAAACGGAGGGTAGCGACGGGAGGAGAGACGCGGACGGGCAGAGACGAGGGAGACGGGAGCACAAGACGGATGGAGGACGGGATCGAGACAAAACTATAGAAATAAGAGTACGAGATACAATGGGAAGGGAATGGGGGAGAAGAAAACGGGAAGATGGTTACGGTACCTTAACATCCCACGTGGTAACTCGGTGGCCCGTCAGCCTTCCGTCAAACAAGTGACTCGGGGACAGGTCCAAGCAGATATTATTTTTAGACGCCTGTGAAGATTGAGCAAAATAAAAGTGCATCAGGTATTGCTGCTACACTACAAACCTCTTTGGTCTTGTGAGAGACTAACACGGACCAACAGGCCAGGTTATCAGGATATCCCTGCTTCAGCACAGGCGGCTCAATCAGTGGCTCAGTCTTTGACCGAGCCACCTGTGCTGATGCAGGGACCGATTGAGCCACCTGTGCTGAAGCAGGGATAGCCAGAAAACCTGGCCTGCTGTTGGCCCTTGAGGACTGGCCTTGGCCGCCCCTGCGCGGAACACATCTCTACATCTCAAACCCGTCACTATCCAATCGCGCAGTTACACTGCGCCTTTTGTTACTTCTAATTGTCGATGAGCGCTAACTAGCCCGCTCCGCCAAGAGATCGGCTCATTTGTTTTTCTTTTAGGTTCACAAGAACAACAACAAAAAAAAAAAGGGGTGCGTGGTTTAGGTTTTCCGACTGTCCATCCGATTTGAACCCTCGCGACCTTCACGGAAAGTGCAGCGAAATCGGCAAAATTCAACACACACTGCCAATCACATAGGTTTCTACGGGGTAACTGGCGCCGGCGACCTTTGGGGAGCCTAAATACTTTAGAAAAACTATTTGTGAGCTGCAAAGGTCCCAATTCTGCCAGACTCGCCAAAGATCCTCCCCAGCGTCTCTTCTTTATTGTGTGCGTGTCCGCTGAGGCTCTCTGGCAGGAACAGAACTATCTAAAGAGCTGGTTCCCTACCATCGCAGAATTGCGGCTTTGGCATCCCTAAGATAGTCGCTGTCGCCAATCAAAGTCCTCGCGAGACTGTAACGAAGGCCGCGGCTCTACAACTTCCCATTTAATATAGCGAGAAACGTACTGGGAAACCAATCCCCAATCCCCAAACCCCGCGCGGCTTCACATGTGGACCCCCCCCATTTGTTGAGATTTCTACATTTCCGTCCCAAGTCCAGTGGTGGATTTCCAGATCCGCCGCCCCGTGGCACTTCCCTGGTGCCGCCACCTCCTCCGTGCTGCCGTCTTCTTTGAAATCGCGGCGTGCTTTAGTCACCGAAGCGACATCATACGATGTCATTTGACGTGGCGATGTCGCGTTGCCGTGGCGACGCGACGCCGCGTGGCGTTGCAGCCTCATTTGACACTGCAGAAAGAAGGCGCCGGCGGCAAGAAGGCGGAAGCCGGTACGGAGCTCCCCATCAGGCCCGTTGTGTACGGAGGCGGAAATGTTTGCCGCCCCAACATTTTGCCACGCCAGGCCTGGGCCTATCGGGAAATCTGCCACTGCCCAAGTCTAATGAAAACAGGAGAATTTGGTTGCATCTTTTGATTAAAAAAATGTATTGTTTAACGGGCTTGATTCATTTTTTGATCCAAGGAACAACTAACCGGCTCCTTTGTTATTAGACTTCGGATCAGAAGGTAGAACTGTCCCTAATAAATGGAAAGCCAGTTTGGGAGGAGCGCTGGGTTTGTGTATTTGATTTCCGGAGCTGTGCGGTAATTCCCGCTCGCGGAGATATCATTAACTGCAGGGGTAGCCCGATATAATATTCTCCCCGACACCGGGAGAAAGCGGCCGCTGGGAAATGCGGCCGTGGGCAACGCTGCCAGCGTCCGCCGATGTAAGAGCCGTGCGTGGCTGCTCCTGCCGCAGAGCCGGGCAGATGGATTTATTCGTGACCCGGCTCTCGGGAAAAGTAAAATCAGGCCACCTTTGTATGTTGAATATCCTCCATACTCACTGACCCGCATGAGTGTAAGACTCCTGGGACCCAGAAAGCACGGAGAATGCCATAAAAATGTCATCCCTACTTAGTAAAACTCGTCTCACAAATAAAGCATCCCAATAGCCTGTGCTCATGGCCACTGTCCCACGCCCACAGTCACTCCCACCACCCATTGTGGCCAAGCACTGCCACCTACTGCACTTATTCCCTCACCTGCTGTCTCTGTAACTCTCCCAACATTCCACTTAGATTGTAAGCTCTCCGGGGCAGGGATTTCCTGTCCTATTGTCTGACTTTGCTGCGCTTATTGTATTATTATTAGAATTCTCTGTAGTGTATTCTTTGTGAAGCGCTGAGTGCACTTTTGGCGCTATATACAGTAAATAAAGAACCATACATCCCTTCTTAGTAAATATGGGCAGAAATGTATCTGTGCGGGGCAGGGGAGTCATTGTGCCTGAAAAATCAGATTACTTTTATATTTTGTATTTTAATTTATAGTGCCGTGTTATAAATCAAAATATTAGATCTGTAAAAACAACACATTCAATGGAATAAAGACAGGTGACCCCGCGTTGCTGATCCGCTGTGCGCTCTTCTGCGTAGCAGCATTGTACCGCGCGCTTCTCCCCGGGAACGCCCACATACCTGGGGCGTGTAGAAGAGCAGAAGTTTGGCGCTCAGTTCGGAGAGCTCGCTCTCCGGATTAAAGGGGGACACGGCGTTTGGACCTAGAGGAGAAGAAGGCGCAGTTAGCAGAGCTATCTATATATACACTGTAATATCTACGTCCACGTCAGTCTATATCTGTGGTCTGCCCGGGTAGGACGGCGAAGCAGGAGCTCCTGAAAAAACAATGTCTAAGTCAAGGGTGGGCCGCTCCGGTCCTCAAGGGACACCAACAGGTCGGGTTTTCAGGATATCCCTGCTTCAGCACAGGTGACTCCATCTTCGACTGAGCCACTGATTGAGCCACTGATTGAGCCACCTGTGCTGAAGCAGGGATAGCCTTAAAACCTGACCTGCCCGTGAGGGCTGTAGCTGCCCACCACCGAGCTAAACGGTGCTATAAGATAGGACACCTTACTGGCCACTCACTTCAATGGCCAGTAAAATGCCTTCCGGCTCTGAAATGTTCCCCCTGGAATATTAAAGCGCGGCGAGTCCTCCCGTCAGAGCAGCATCAAACGCACACGGCTCGTGTGAAAGCAGCACGGGTCTCACCCAGCCCCAACCAATCGGCTTTCTTAGAAAGAGTCAACCACACTTAGAGAGACTGATTTATTTATTAGCATCCTGTTAAATCAGCAATGCCACCAGTTTGACACACACAGACACACAGACACACAGACACACAGACACACAGACACACAGACACACAGACACACAGACACACTTTTTTTCACATGGAAACTAGGGGGTCACTGAAGATTAAAATAACGCGGATCCGCCCCAGGGTAACCCCACAGTCCCCATGCTGTAATCAGTGCAACAGCAGTGTGAGATCCACCAACGTTCAGACTTCACTCACACTCGCGCGCACGCCTAGAATATGGCGGGTGCGCCCGCGCTTTCCGGGGACACCGGCTGCGACCTGCCTCTTCTCTCCCCCGGACTCAGAGGACAGGCGATCTGTCTGCAGGCGGCGTGGAATGCGTCGGCTGAGAAGCTGGCAGAGTATCTTTCCTGGGGAGTGAGGCTGTGGCACCCTTGGCAGAGGATCACGGCACACTGGGGCGGCCCCAGCTGATCTGGGTGGGGCCGCCGCATACTGGGGTGGTGCCTGGCACACCGGGGTGGGGCCGCCGGCATACTGGTTGAAAAACACTGGTTTATGGAATGAGTAACGTGGATTGGGCTCTCTCTTATAAAGGAGGAGACTGTAGTAGCGTCAGTGCAAACATACAGAACACAGCGTGGGGACGGGGTAAAAATAAAAACAATGATTAGCAATACAACGGCGGCAAAAAAATTAAAATGCAGCAACCGCGTACGCACTCACACATAAAATTGAGTATTCTGGCGCTACAATGGATCTGCACTTAAAATGTGCAATACTTGGTAGCCAATCACCCCCCAAAAAATTGTAAAGAATTGAACAAATCTAATTGACTGCCTTAAACAAATGTAGCCATGCTTAAGGCAAAGATTCCGGCGGCGGCTGTGTCTTTGGACATAGAGCATACGTTTATTTTCTCCATTTATTTTCAGGGCAGCTGAATTGGAACGTGTTTGTCAATCAATTGTTTTCCTTACTCTAGGCCGACCCGCCCTTATCAGAGCCAACAAAGATAAGAGGGGGGCTCTGCCTACGCAAACTCTTGTTGAACCTACAGGGACGTCAGACAGAAGGGAGCAGCCAGACCCCCTCCCAAGTCTTAAAGACCTAAAGGTGTTGGATTTTAGGACACAAGCCCCCTTAAACACGTCACTGCCTTTAGTACGCTTCGGTTCTCTCACTGACTTCCCCCCATAGAAGGACTTTGTCGGCGTATGAGGAAAAGAAAGTATTTAACATGAAGAATAAGCTAAAGTATAAACTCGAACTACTTACCAGTCAGATACAGAGCCCTCACTTGCACCGGCTGCAGGGTGTCATGGAAGATGGACACGGTGCCTAGATGACCTTCCAGAGATGTAGGTGTCCCCCACTCGGTGTCCTGGGTCCCTGCCACTATGGTGGACACGAGACCCTCCCTCGGGTTCTGTAACCCCACCGCCCCCCAGCCATCGCCCGCCGCCGTGGCGGGGAAGGACTGAGAGCGGCTAAGTGCGGCGTGCGAGGCGAAGGTGAGGTCCGGCGTGCGAGAGGGCGAGGTGCAGACGGTGGTGGTCGTGCGGTGACCGGCAGATCCGATGCAGCAGGAGGTGAAAGACTGGAAGGCGATACAAGAGAGATAAGATTGCGGGGAATTGACAGGGATCACTGTACGGAAATATTAGCTGCAGATTCATAGGTCTGAAGGAACAGTTCAGTGTGGCACTGACCGAGATCATAGTTACATAGTAGATGAGGTTGAAAAAAGACTTCCGTCCATCAAGTTCAAACTATGCTAAATTTAGACAACAGATACTTTATCCTATAGCTATACTCATTGATCCAGAGGAAGGCAAACAAAAAACCCCAGTGTCATATCATCCAATGATCTCTCATAAGGGAAAAATAAATTCCTTCCTGACTCCAAGAATTGGCAATCGGATTAATCCCTGGATCAACATCCTTCTCATGTATACTTATTTGGTATATCCCTGTATACCTTTCCTATCTAAAAAGACGTCCAACTTTTTTTGAACAAATCTATTGTATCTGCCATCACAGTCTCCATGGGTAATGAATGCCACATTGTAACTGCCCTTACTGTAAAGAACCCTTTCCTTTGTTGCTGGTGAAATCTCCTTTCCTCCAACCTTAAGGGATGCCCCCGAGTCCTTAGTACTGTTCTTGGGATGAATAGTTCTTTTGAAAGCTCCTTGTCTTGTCCCCAAATATATTTGTATATAGTTATTATATCCCCTCTTAGACGCTTCTTTTCTAATGTAAATAAATCTAATTTAGCTAGTCTCTCCTCATTAGTTAGATTGTCCATCCCCTTTATTAATTTGGTGGCACTTCTCTGCACTCTCTCTAGTTCCATAATGTCTTTTCTTAGGATTGGTGCCCAAAATTGTACTCCATATTCAAGGTGTGGTCTTACTAATGCTTTGTAAAGGGGCATAATTATGTTTACTTCCCTTCCATCCATTGCCCGTTTGATGCAAGATAAGATCTTGTTTGCCTTTGCAGCTACTGCATGACATTGGGCACTATTGCTAAGCCTGCTGTCTACAAGCACTCCTAAATCCTTCTCCATCAAGGATTCCCCCCATTTATCCCCATTTAATGTGTAATTCGCCTTTTTATTCTTGCATCCCAAATGCATAACCTTACATTTATCTGTATTAAACCTCATCTGCCATTTACCTGCCCGCGTTTCCAGTCTCTCCAAGTCCTTCTGAAGAGAAATTATATCCTGCTCTGATTCTATTATCTTACACAATTTAGTGTAAGTCAGTCAGGGATATCCTGAAAACCTGACCTGTTGGAGGCCCTTGAGGACTGGCGTTTCCTGCCCGTGCGCTCTAGTTCAATTCCCAATGTCAGCTCTTTGCGACCTTGAAAAAGTCTTTTTATTTCCCTGTGCCTCGCGCACCAAACCTAAATGGCAAGCTCTGTGGGGAAAGGTGTGCCTAAAAAATGCTATTCAGATCATTGAATACGTTGCGTACCTAAATAATAACAATATAGAAATAATAAGTATAATATGTTATTATAGAGGGGCATCTTTCTTCATATATCTCAGAATAAGCAGACAAGCCCTGTACAAAACATAGGCTGGTTACAACACAGATAAACATTGATCGGACAGGTAGGGGGGGGGGCGGGAAGGGAGAGCCCTATACACTTGCCCTAATACCTGCAGATAGCATCAAACGAACAGGGCTCACTGAAACCCCATGAGACTCGGAGGTCTGGAATTATGTGGTGCGAGCAGCGTCTCTAAGGACCTGGAGTGCACTTCTTCGTTGTTTCTGGCAATTCTGCTAGAGAATTCCTTCAGGAGAAAGACTTCTCACACGTGTATGAGGGTAACCGGCGCTTAAAGCTGCAGTTCATGCAATAATCTACATGTATGGTTTTTTCTAAAATAAATCAGTTCTGTACTATGAGTAAATAATTGCAGCATTTAAAAAAATTAAATTAAAAAAGCATTTTTTGTTCCTATAACAACCATTTACAGAGTCACATCCCCTTCCTCTTGTGAAATAGGCTCTGGCACACCCCTTTTAGAGCCCTGCCCTCTCTAGCAGTGCACCCATTGTATCTAGTGACTGCCTGGTCACATGATCTTCCCCACAGAACTTTGCCTCTTTGGTTCACTTCTGCTGCACTGACAGCCATTTAGTGAACCCCTGAGCCGAATCTTCAACTTAGCTAATTACTTATCATTGTGTGGATTGTGGATTGTATTGATGCTCATATTAAAGGGGAAAAACGGCAGCTTGAACTGCTGCTTTAAACAAATTTGAACTTGAACTGTTGCTTTAAACTAATATAATCTGTTTTTCTTTTACCCCTGACAGAACTGGAGCTGATCCTTGATAATTACAGGTCTGGGGAACATCTTAACCCCGGGAAAATAGAACTTAAAAGTGTCGGTGAATTAGATTTTAAAAAAGGATTAAAGATGGCTGCAACGATAACACCCCTTATAATGTTAGAACTTTCTATTGCCCACCAGAGTAAGTAGCCATATTTGCTTCACCCCAAAACAAGAATGCAGGGCAAGTACATTCAAAAGTAATTTTCTCAGTTACCAGGGGGCCCCCAATTCCTCTCCCCAAAAATTATTCTTGCCTGGGAAATGTAAAATTGTAATTTCTCTGCCTTTAAGTGTTCGGGAGGAGGAAGAGGGGGAAGAAAGGGGGGGAGAAAGAGGAGGGGGAGGGGCAGGGAAGAAGGGGGGGATATAAGGGGGGAGGAGGAAGAATGGGGAGAGGGAGAGGGGGGAGAGAGAAGGGGGGGAGGAGGAACAATGGGGGGGGGGGGGGGGGGGGAGAGAGAAGGGGGGGAGAGAGACAAGGGGGAGATGGTTTAAGCTGTAAACTCCACACAATATAGAAAAAACAGAAATTAAAAAACAAACCAAGCAGCCCAGCATCGTGCATTAAGGTGCCAGTCTAGGCGGTGATGGAGGGGTGACAGTGCCCGTTCCCATGGTGATGGAGGGGTGACAGTACCCGTTCCCATGGTGATGGAGGGGTGACAGTACCCGTTCCCATGGTGATGGAAGGGTGACAGTGCCCGTTCCCATGGTGATGGAAGGGTGACAGTGCCCGTTCCCATGAGACGCACCGTGTGAGTGTGAGCATCCATCAAATAAAGGTCAGTACAGGTCCAGGAATTGAACGATATGATGCGACTGCTGCATAGTGGTAATGAGCACCCCCCCCCCCCGCCCCACCCCTTTACACTCACCTCGTTGAGGGAGGGGAACCGTAACTGGGCCACCTTCCTCTGCTGCCCGTCTGTGTAAATGTTCACCATATTCTGCCCAAAGGGCCGGCGCCCGGCCACGTGCACGATATCCACACAGTGCTGGGAACCACAAGCAAAAGCAGGTTTTATAGCCGCGCCGCCAGCCATGCACACGGCGCTGTGTAACCCGGGGCTACTCCGCGTGCAGCCCACGGGCGCCAACCAGGGGCATGATGGGACTCAGAGTGCGGGCGTGTCAACTCGCGACAGTCAAGCACATAAAAACAATGTTAGGATCAGCGTCTGAGTCTGCAGTGGTCACATTAATTGTAGTCAGAACTTTTCCAAACGCTATTTCTTGGTCCCAAGCCCCTAAATCGCTCAGATTTAGATCCTTGGAGGTTGAAATCTCTGTGACTTGTCAGCGGACTGCCAGCTCCGGCTAATATCACCGCTCAACGAGTGAAAGTCCCCTCAGTGACAAGCCAATTAAAATATATGACACACACGTTTAAACATGTCTCTTTAAAGCTGCAGTTCAAGCAATATCCTACATACGTTTTTGTTGTTGTATTTTTTTTTTTTAAATAAACCAGTTCGGTACTATTAGAAAATAGTTGTAGCATTTAACAAAAAAAATAAAAAAACATTTTTAAAGACATTTTTAATGTATTCTAATGTAACAGGCATTTTGATTCCTTTTGCAACCATTTACAAAGTCATACCCCCTTCCCCTTCTGAAACAGCATCACCTTTTTGAGCCCTGCCCTCTCTCTAGCAGTGAACCAATTTAATCTAGTGCCGGCCTGGTCACAGGATCTTCCTCACAGAACTTTGTCTGTCAGTGCAGCAGAAGAGGACCCAAGATGCATTTAGTGAACCACCCCAGCCAAATCTTCGCCAATCGATCGGCAACATACAGTAGCTAATCACTTGTCAGTGTGGATATTGCATTGATGCACATATTGAATGGAAAAAAAACCGACAGCTTCAACAGCAACTCTAAGTGTAATCATTTTTTGGTCTTGCTAAATCAAACAAAAAAAACATCATTACAGCCCTCTGGCCCTGTAACTGGCATCTTTTATCCCCTTTGGAAAACTAGTGATGTAGAATCGGTAGGCGGCTTATTGCAGGGCGCTTCAACTGGCGACCTGGGGGCCAAACGTGTCCCGAGAAGGGCTTTGGAGCATTGAGTCTTGGACTCTCTGCGTATATTAATTTCATTGTAGTTGCTTAGGGCAGCCATGGGACATTTGTCACCTCAACATCAAGGTGTAAGTTATGATAATGTGAATATATATGGTGCCGCAGTTCTGAATGCTTGGCTATTCTTAAAAGAATAATACTTTTTATGGACCTTTAAACCCATCCAGATTTACATTATATTATTCGTTGCTCTTCTGCTCCTAATGTTTTTGGATCTGGACCCTTTGGGAACCTTGTTGAAGGAGCCCTGGTGTTACGATGTACTGTAGGACCTCCTGGAGGCCCATTTGACACAAGCCGTTAATGAGGCTAAATTGGTGCTTTATGAGTATGCAACTCAAATAGAGACATGATCAGATAACAGTGGACACGCCAACACTCACCCATATGGAGTCGTTGAAGTGCAACTCTGGAAGGGCAACGGTCATGTATTCTTTTTTGGTGCACACAGCCACTACCAGCATCCCGGCCATGGTGAAGAAAGCCTCGAACCCCGTCCCGCTGGCTGTGAAAAAACTAGGACCACACATGAGGTGAGGGGGGAGCTGCATCTGTCTTCTTCCAGACCAAGACCGACATGTACATTGGGGGCGGTTAAATGAGACGGTGGTTGTGGTGTAGTGGTTATGGTGTTCATTTTAGATACACAAGCTTGTTGGTTACATTTCTGCCTGAGCCACTAATGTGTGTTCTTTGGCCAATCATTATACAGAAGAAAAAAATGATGTATTTCTAAAAAGTATCTATTCTACCAGAGCTGGAGAGCCTGGTTTTAGGCCTGGGCTGAAAAACGCCACCGGCTGATCGGTTACAACGGAATACATCTCATCCTATTTCGTCCCTCCTCTTAGAGCTGCCCAGCTACGGGTATGAGATAAAGACAGAATGAGGGAGTACGGGGAGAGAATAAAGGACTGATAAATACAGAATTCAAATGTATCAATTTTGTCTCATTCATGGCACCAATATACCAAATATACCAATACGCCCCCACAGATTTTACACACAAGGGAGCACGTGCAACTAACGAAAAAGTGTAGAACTAGAATGTCGCCGCAAACACCGACATTCTAATGCATGTTCTTCACAAGACTCTACTAACATCAGAAGCCCAGGAGCGTGTAAACATACATCTTCACACAGACACAGCTCATGTTAGGTCGAATTTTTGGGATGAGATATGAAAGCGAGTTAACACATCTTCCGCATATTGATGTGCCATTTATTTCCAGTGTTGAATTCCTCCTGCTTTCTCTACTATAGTTACAGCGTAAAAACTGACAGCAAATGTCTTGCCAAAGCAGCTTTGGGACTTAGGGGAAGCGTAACCCAATAGGAGGAACTAAAATAGTGAGATAATCTCTATATATCATATCTGTATGTTGATGCCTTATCCTGTATATATATATCATATCTATATGTTGGGGTCTTATCCCTATATATTGTATCTGTATGTTGGTATCTTATCTATCCATCTATCTCTTGATAAAGGCTCCATTGGGAGCTAAAACGTTGAGAAATACATTTCACCTTTGGATCTTGGAGTGCCTGTCCTGAGTTCCTCTATCAGATGTACTGCCTTGCTGACACATGGACCGTCTGCACCCTACTACTACCTGTATCTACGCACATGGGAGTGCCTGGTTTCCTGGACTGTTACATATATATATACACACACACACACACACACACACACACACGTATTTGGTACCTGGGCTACCCTGCCACATATCGCGAAAACTGCATCCCCTACTCAATAATTACCTGTACAGCTGCTTGCGCTTCCGTCCCGTCAGTAGCTCGTCCTTCATCTCCTCGTTCAGACAAACCCAAGCGTGAAAGGCAAAGCCGGCTCCTGGCCACCTCTGCATGGTGGGCACCATGATCCCTGACATGCTGGGGGTCAGGTCGAAATACTGCAGGGCCCTCTCTGGACCATCCTTCCTGGCCATTGCGGAGAGAGCCCTGATGACCTGCGTTGTGTACGGGTGGGAGCAGCCGGCGTCGGCCTGGAGAAGCTTGATCAGCTGCCGCAGCTCAGCAGGTCGCAGGGAGAGCCGACCCAGCACCTGCAGGAGGTGGATAAGGTTTTCGGCAGACTTGCCATCCAGTTCCACCTCGCTGCGGAGAGTCGCAAGGACGTGACCCACCATCCCCGCCTGCACACAGGTCATGCGGTTCCGCAGGGAGGAGTCACAGGTGCGCTTCAGCCAATCAGACACCAGGATCTGGAGGTCACGGGGAGCAAGTTCAGGGATCCACTGGACCAGCAGGAGCAGGGGCTGCTCATTGTGAATGGAATGGACTAGACCTGTGTTGTGATCAACTTCCAGGGCCTGCAGAGAGAACATTAAGGGCCAGATTTACTGAACGATGCCAAGCCTTAGTCCGCCTTCAAGCACAGCCACATGAATGGGACATGTGGTTATTAACAGAGATAATGTGTTCTAATGGCAGTGATGTGTTTAACGTGTCCCATTTGTGCGATTGATGCCTTTTTTTTTTTTAAATCAATATCCGACACCTAAAAGTATTTCTAAATGATGTTTTACAGTTTGTAAAGACAGTGCGCTGAGACTTGTGAGGGGTGTGATTTCCTTGGGCTGCTCGCTTGTGTCGTAAGCACAAGGACAGAGTAAAGAAAATAAAAAAAAATTGTTTATTGACAAACAATCCCCCATGACGAGGACCCTAAAATGTTGACACCAGCGAAGTTATAAAGAAACACAATGCACAAGCTCTATCACCATGTTTAGCAACTCCTGAAGAAGGCGCTTAGTGGGCTGGCTTTGGCTCTTCAGGACTTCGTAGAGGTGGGAATACCCAATCCGCTCTTTAAACACCTCCTATAAAACAAAAAAAATAAAATAAGTGTAAACATATTAATGAACAGATTTCTTTTTATAGTGCTGAGGGTGTACACAGTGCTGTGCATAGAATTTAAAGAACACGATTACCTGCCCTCAAGAGCTTGCAACCTAGTTTTTGATGCATGACATTACAGGGAGATCGGCGAGGCGAGATCTGAGAGGCGGGATCACGAGAGACGTGGTCCTCGTCAATATGCTACCTTTCAGTCCCGTTTAGAACATCTGACGATGAAAGGTCCAAGGATGGACCCGACACGTTGTGTGTACTCTCCGATTGTTCACGAAGAAAACACAAGATTCGGAAGGAAAGCGTTATGGAATATTTTTGACTCAAGTCTATTCGAACTTTGCCTAAGTGGACCTGAACATTTTTTCACACGATTACATTTGGGTGTTGGCCGCACTCCTGGGTTCTGTTGCCCCATGAGAACTTCTGTACAGTATATGGAGCTCCTTTTTCTGTGTATAACATCGTACCGCTCCATCTGCCTACATCCCCATTCACTGCGCTCAATGCCAACTGATCATACCGGGACATTTCTGGTGATACAGAGTAACATATAAACTTACAGGTCACCAATGCTTTAAGTGGCAAAGACAAAAGGTCAACTGTGTTTGGTATCCTACCCCATTACCCCTGCACTCCAGCAATGAATACAAGCATAGTACCTACCCAATGTAGGAGTTACCCCTAGGGAGGCTCGAAATTAGGTGAGACGGCATTAGGGGCAGCAGCTGTAATGTCCATTTTTTTAGTCTTTTTCTTAATAAATTAATTGTTGAAAATGTAAAAATCATAATTTGCGGTAATTAGTCGTTTTATAGCCGCCTCCCATCTGGGGTGAAGCAAATGGTTCTTCGCTTCTGGTGTACAAATCTCTTTGGTGTTTCTACAGTATATCAGTATATCAGTTGCATTGGATAAAGTTCTCCCCATTCCTCCTGGAGAGCTATGCAGAGGAGCATATTAAATCCTTGCAGGATACTGCCAGCACGGCTCATCCAACTCTTACCTTGGCGGAGGGAGAATTCCTCATGATGGAGGTCAGGACACCAATGGCATTAACCGTGATGGAGTCGGAGTCATTATCAACCACCTGAACAGAGGACAGAGGGACAGTAATGAGAGCGGCATCTCAGGGCTCCCAGACCACTGATAAGTCCCCAAATCACCATGCACCCCCAAATCAGAGAACCCAGCGCATGCCACTACACCAACACAGCATGATTCAATAAACCTATGGACAAACAGGACAGCACCATCCCCAAGATCAGTATTATGACTTGTAGATTACCACCACCATTTATTTGACATATAGCTCCTCCAGCTAATTGCGTTGCAAATACATTGTGTGTGCTTGTGTTTATATCTTATACTATATTAGTGAAAGCACTGTATGTTTGCCTGCCTGGATGTCCGGTGTCCCTAGGGGAAATCTCATTGGTCCCTTGGCCCGCCCGCCCCCGCACACCTCTCATTGGCCTGAGGCGGAGTGACGGGCCAAAGGACACACAGGGACACACACACACACAGGGAACACAGGGACACACACACACACACACAGGGGGACACACACAGGGACACACACACACAGGGACACACACACACAGGGACACACACACACACACACAGGGGGACACACACACACACAGACACACACACACACACAGGGACACACACACACACACACACACACACAGGGGGACACACACAGACACAGTGACACACACACACACACACACACACACACACACACAGATACAGACACACACACAGGGACACACACACAGTGACACACACACTGTTACATACATTAGCGGGGCTCACAGTGTTAGCAGCACCCGCGCGCACCTCCTCCTCTCCCCGTGTCTCCCGCGCTTTCACCCTGCCCCCCCC
>WSYH01000290.1:226404-239238 GCA_036426205.1 Ascaphus truei | reverse complement strand
CACATTCAGGCGTTGGATAACACATTCAGGCGTTGGATAACACATTCCGGCGTCGGATAACGCATTCAGGCGTTGGATAACACATTCAGGCGTTGGATAACACATTCAGGCATTGGATAACACATTCAGGCGTTGGATAGCGCATTCCGGCGTTGGATAACACATTCCGGCGTTAGATAGCGCATTCCGGCGTTGGATAACACATTCCGGCGTTGGATAACACATTTCGGCTTTGGATAACACATTCCGGCGTTGGATAACACATTCAGGCGTTGGATAACACATTCCGGCGTTGGATAACACATTCAGGCGTTGGATAGCACATTCAGGCGTTAGATAACACATTCAGGCGTTGGATAGCGCATTCCGGCGTTGGATAACACACTCAGGCGTTGGATAATGCATTCCGGCTTCGGAAAACGGCCCTTAGGGTTGCGTTGCAAAGCGTTGGATATGCCATTTGTTGTAAAGCGAAACGTCGGATAACGAGGACTACCTGTATATTGATGCTATCCATACCGGTACCGTTAATATGATACTGTTGCTTCAAAGCAAATACACTCCCTACCTTCCCCAAACCACATCAAAATTGCTGAGTAAAACAGCTTTAAAGAGTCAATCAAAGCGGCATCCTTTGATTGCCTTTAATGCAAACTAATGACCTAAGCTGCCAATTGATTAGTTCCCCCGTAATCAATCAGCAAGGATCCTGCTTCCCAGGGTTCACTTAATGGCTGCCTGCCAGTTTTAAATGAATCATTCAGCTACAATGTATCCTTACATTACTACGGTAACATTATCTATTGCTACATTTTGCCACTCCAGCCACTGGGAATACAGTATTAGGAACAAATTATCACAAACAGCAAAGTGTTGCAAACATCTCGTATTGCTGATGGTGGGTTAAAACCTGCTATAGAAATCATAAGAAGCCCAGTATATTAACACTTTTTAAAAAATGGCCATTAAGAAAATTAAATAAAATGTAGTAAGTATTATCTAATATTATAGAACTGATGCATTCATTTATTTTTTTTTAAAAACCCGCATGTAGGATATTGCTCCTTTAAAAGCACCTTGGTACACTGATGTAGGTTTTGCCTCAGATTCAAAATGATGCAATGCTCATGTTTGTGACACTTCATACACACGACCCCTGGTGACAAGAGGTGCTCGATCACAGCACAAACATAAGCTCAGATATTTCCGCGCCACCCACGTTGTATCTATGTTTTAATCTTAGGCCGCGTCCGTGCTGAGCGTGAGCGATCGCTCACGCGGCGCAATAAAACACGTTGAGGTCTATGCTCACGTCCACAGTGCACGTGAGAGTCGGTGCGGCTGTTTTTTCGCGAGACGAAGTTTTTTTTGTCTTTGTCTCGCGAACGGCCGGGTCACGGGAACGGTTCGCCCAATGAGGGGGCGAACCAGCTCCGTGATGTCATCGGCCACGCCTCCGACACGCCTCCCCGTCGCGATGATGTGTAGTCCACAGATCGCTCGGCTGACAGGCGCGCGCAGGGCCATGCGCTCCGTCGCGCACACTCGCACCTGCACCATGGACTCGCCCTTAGTTGCACAAAGCAAGAATTTGCGGCCCACCAGGCACTGATAAAGAGGTATATACTATATAGCCCCCCGCTCCTTATCCATGGTAAGACCCGCTGCTACCCGCCACGTCAGGACAAAGAAGAGAAGGAAGCACCATGGATATTCCAAACTGACGTGTCAGCTGTCGGCGCTCTGCGTGGGGTCTGCTTGTGGCGCTCTGCGTGGGGTCTGCTTGTGGCGCTCTGCGTGGGGTCTGCTTGTGGCGCTCTGCGTGGGGTCTGCTTGTGGCTTAAAAGAAATATATTTTCTTGCGCTGCCTTCTCTTCTTGCCATCTTCAGTTGCGCCATTTTCGGGTTAGGTCTGCGCCGGCTTGCGACGGGATGAGGGATTTATGGGGGAAGTGGGCGGAGTGACATCTTCCTATTGGCGCGAGTCTGCTCGGAGAAATGTGCGGTTGGCGTTACTTTTCTCAACAGTTTTCTGCGCTGGCAAGGTGACGTATATTTTTTTTATTAACACAGCACGCGACAAATTCGACAACAGTAGAAAATTCCTCGAATAAATATGTTGCGTCTCAGAGAAAATGCTATATTTTTGGGGGCGCAAACGAGTCAGGACAAACCCAGTTGTGGGGATACACATAGGAACAGGGCACCGTGTGACAATGTGAGACTTCCAACAGAATGATACCAGATTTATGACGTCAAGAAATCCCCAACTTTCTAGAATAACTTGAAATAGAAATCGGATCCGGTTTCCAGCTTCAGGTTTTGATAAGTAACCCACTTGGAGAGGGTGGGAATTGTAAAATATTCATGCGGTTACTAGCATCGCTGGCGTGTAATATAGTGCGCCACCGTGCGCGCATGCGTCAATTATAATTGGCTGTGTTAGCCATACGTTCCTATACTAGGGATGCGCGTGCGCACGGCCGTGAACGATGACGCGGCAGACCAGGGGAATTACAATAAAATGTTATTTCGCGAACCAAGCACAGCGCAGCCTAACGCTGTGATGTCAGAGTCACGCCCCCTAACCGCGCGCGGCACCGTTTGCACCCTAACAACTAAATGCATGCGCCACATGCATGCACAAGGCCGGGCACACACACCAGCGCCTACTATATAGCAAGCCTTAGGCTGGGGCCATAGAGGGGTGAGGAGTTCCGAGCCGCGCTGACGCTGAGGCTCGCCTGCTGAAATCTGCGCGATTCCATGGACTTGCAGGCAAGCCAGCGTGCGCGAAGGGAGCCGGGGGGGAGGTGGTTGGAGGCGGGGCAGTCACGTCGCTGGGCCAATCGCCCGCGACGCACTGACGTCAACGTCACGGCGCCGTGACGATGACGCTGCTTCAGGCTGATTGGATGTTTTCAGCCGACAGCGCGCTGAAAAACAGCTTGGCTGTCGGCTGAAAATTCCAAAGCCTCAGCACGCCTGCGGACGCTCGCGTGAGCCCCCTCTCAAGGCATCCTCAGTGAGGATGCAGGGGCTCAGCGCTGAGCGTCCGCACGGCCTGTCCTTCTATGGACTCGGCCTTACTCATCAAACTTTTATCTGCGGACCATTTCCAAGGAAGCACTTCTGATTCTAGAAGCATTTTAGTGTGCATCAGCGCTTGAGCGTGGGCAGCAACCTGTCTCATCCAATTGTTCAGTTCTCACGTAGTGCAGCCAAAAGCAAAGCACTTATACACGTCAAACAGCACAGGCTGGCGGCCTGTCAGATGTATAAGGATGTGTGGGTGTGGGTGTGCAGATCTGTGTGTATCATATATCAGTGTGTGTGTTTAGGTTGTATATCAGTGCCTTTGTGTGTCTATCAGCGTGTTAATGCGTGTGTACCTGTGTGCATCAGTGTTTCCGAATGTGTATCAATGCATATCACTGTGTATGTGTGCCTGTGTGTATAGCAGTCAGTATGTGTATCAGTGTGTATCACTATCAGTGTGTATGTGTGTATATCAGTGTCTCTAAGTGTATCAGTGTGTTTGTGTGTATATCAGTGAGTTTGTGTATCTGTGTGTGTGTGTGTATCAGTGTGTGTGTGTGTATCAACGTGTTTTTGTGTGTATCAGTGTGTGTGTGTGTGTGTGTGTGTGTGTGTGTGTGTGTCGTGTGGCGCTGGGGGGGGGGGGGCGGGGGGGCGAGGGGGGGGGAGGGCGGGGAAGGGTGAGAGGGGGGGAACCGAAAGGGGGGGGGGGGGGAGATAACCATATGGTGGGGGTGGGGGGGGGGGGGGGGGGGGCGAGGGTGGGGGGGGGGGGGGGGGGCGGGACGGGGGTGGCGGTGGTGGGGGGAGGTGGTGGGGGGTGGGGTGGTGTGGTGGGGGGGGTGGGTGTGGGAAGGTAAGTGGGCGAAGAGGGGGTGGGTGTGTATACACAGGAGTGGGTGGGTGTGGTATCAGAGGGTGGTGGGTGTGGTGTGTGTGTGGTGTGTGTGTGTGGTGTGTGTGATGTGTGTGTGTGTATATATGTGTGTGTGTGTGTGTGTGTGTGTGTGTGTGTGTGTGTGTGTATCAGTGTTTGTTTGGGTATCAGAGTGTACAGTATAAGTGTCTCTGCATGTCTGTCAGCATACACCTGTTTCAGACGAGACCCCATCTCCAGCAGTGTGAATGGGCTATGTTAGTGCGTCTAGCAGCCTCTACACCCTAAGGGGGTTTGTGTGTAAGCCTGACGCTTGTGCGCTCTGCTGGGAAGCAAGGACTTCCACAGAAATATATGTAAGACATGCAAAGCAGCTGGGCCAGGTTACTACAGTTCATGGTGACGCAGGCTACTGCCGGTCACTCACTTGGCTTGTGAGACAATGAGCAGCCTGTAAGGGAACCATCTCCAGGCAGGGTGCAGAGGCAAGCTGATCATGGGAATGCAATGATAATAATAATAATAATAATAATAATAATAATAACATTAATTACACTCATAATTTAAAAAAACAGTCATATTATTAACAGCAATTATAACAATATGATGATAGCAATATCAAATATGAATCATCAATATTCAATACAATAATTTAAAATAAGTGTATATTGCAGGGGGCGGCCTCAATGGCCACCAACAGGTCAGGGTTTAAGGATATCCCTGCTTCAGCACAGGTGGCTCAATCAGTGACTCAGTCAAAGACTGAGCCGTTGATTGAGCCACCTGTGCTGAAGCAAGGGCCGATTGAGCCACCTGTGCTGAAGCAGGGACCAATTGAGCCACCTGTGCTGAAGCAGGGACCGATTGAGCCACCTGTGCTGAAGCAGGGATATCCTGAAAACGTGGCCTGTTGGCGGCCCTTTGAGGACTGGAGTTGGCCACCCCGGATATTGATAGTAATAATAAAAATAATAAAATGACTACAAATAATAATTAAAAAGCAGTCACATTAATAACAACGATGATAGCATATCAAATCTGAACCATCAATAAAATACTATAAAATAAGCGTATATATTGACAGGTATATGAATAGTAATAATATCTTATAATAATAATAATATACAGTAGTGAAGAGAGCGACAGATAACGATTAAAATAAATACAAATATAATCATGTAAAATAGGAATACATCGCATCCGTGTTTTCTGCTGAAGTAATTATCTGTAATTCGTTTAGGTGAAAACACTGATAAAATGTTCCTGTTTCCATAATGTCATTTATGTGCTGGCAAAATATTTTGTCAGATACAATGAGAATAATATAAATGAGTAATAACCACAATGAGTAACGAGAATCGAAATAATTATAATACCGGTAATTGTGAAGAATAAAAATAGCAAATGAATATGAATAGGAAATAAAGACCAATAAACATTATACATACTAATGCAGCCGACAATAGCGAGGAGAGTAAACCCATTAATAAACAATATTACAGTAATGATAATTGCAATGAATCTTTGTTATACAACAGTATTATTCTTAGCTGTGTAATGTTTGCCTTTGAATTGTATTTTGCCCTCAATGACTGCTAGAGGCTTATTCTGCATTCCACATTCAAGTCAATGTTTCTGTTTCCTCAAGGGATTTAAAAATGGCCCCCAAATCTCGCTGGGAGGTTTTTTCCGGTCCAATGGGAAGCTGCAACCTCATTGGTTGGGGCTTCCTATAAGACTGCCGTTTAAATGCCCTGGGAAAACACTGGCGTTATTTGTGGCGTGGAATTGTAACGGTTTGTACACCGTGTGTCACGCCCGTTTTGGGGAGTGTTCCCCGGTATTAACAATGCACCAGCCGGTCTAAAGTTCTAGCAGCAGCAGGAATCTCGAGCTGTGTGAAGTGAAGGTCACTGACGGGCAGCCTGGCAAGGTCATCTGGTTGTTGATATAATTGAATAAGGCTGCACATGTTTCCCCAAAGAAACGGTGTGTGTTTATTTCATTCAGAGAGAGGGGGGCTCTAGGGTCTGCATAGGTCATGCCATGCTGTCCCCCGCTTGCACTTAAGTGGTTAGGTTACTACACCAAGTCATGGGGCAAATGGGATAGGATGGGTTTTCTTTCTGCCACTTAACCAGGACATTCTTTCCCACCCACCAGGACGCTTTCAAAGCCTTTCACCCAGAACCCAACTTTGTAAGGAAATTCCTGAAGCCGTTGTACATCGGAGAACTGGCGGCTGATGAGCCCCACCTGGACCGGGACAAAAATGTGAGCTCATCTAATATTTTATTTCTTATATAGTGCTGATAGTGTACTCAGGGCTGTACGCACAACCTTTTGACGGCAATGAGTCCCTTCCCTGAAGAGCTTCCAGCAATATCATCTATGCTGCCTGAAGCACAGGAAGATAAGGTGACTTGCCTGAGGTTACAAGGAGAGCTGATAGTGGGATTTAAAGCGCGTTGAACCACTCCAAAGGCAGCGTTCTTAGAACTTCTTCCTTTGGTGGCCCAGATGTAAAAGGCTTCAGTTCTTGGCTACCCGTGCATGTCCGTGGCCAAGGAAAGTAATCTTCTGGTTCCTGCACCCACCGTTGATACATTATTCCACCGACATTGTTCTTAGCCTGACATGCAGATCTCAAGGCTCTTGTATTATTTATGTTATTCATTAGCGGCCTCAGTTCCTCTGCAGAAACCTGAATACGTGTCCTGTGTGTGGTCGTTTGGAGGACTGGGGGAACTGTACCCCTATTTGTATGATGGTTTGGGTGAGGTGCTCGCTGGAAGTGTATAAAGACACTCTGCATCATTATACCATGCAGCATGGTCATTATCAGAAGAATGTATAGAGATTTAAAACCAGAGACAGAACATGAAACACAGACAGAGCTCAGTGCACATCCAGTGAAACTTATACACGGTACAGTGCCTAAATATATATGTATAGATATCTATTAAATTAAATGGTCTTTTAGTTTAACATTTTGGCCAAAGTGTTGTATGTATAGAGATACTCAGCACTATTACACAGTGCAACACGTTCATTACCAGAGAGTGGACATGTAGATGGTAATACTCAGGATCATTATACAGTGCCCCATGTTCATTATCAGGTGCTGGACCTGTACAGAAATACCCATCACTATTATACAGTGCAGCATGTTCATTATCTGGCGTTGGAAGTATATAGAGATACTTAGCATCATAATACAGTGCAGCATGTTCATTATCAAGAGCTGGATATGTGTAGAGGTACACTTAGTGTATAGCTACACTCAGCATCACTATACATAGGCCAAGTTGATGTCACGATGGTTCCCACTTGTATTTTGCAACCTCACTCCCTTTCGTCTCCCCGTACACAGGAGCAGCAGGTGGAAGATTTCCGAGCGTTGCGCAGGACGGCCGAGGAGATGGGGCTCTTCAACTCCAGCCTGGTCTTCTTCGGACTCTACTTGTCCCACATCCTGCTCCTGGAGCTACTGGCCTGGGCCACCGCCTGGTACTTTGGCACCGGCTGGGTCACAACTATAATCATCGTTTTGCTGCTCGCAACGTCACAGGTAAGGGATCCCTTCCAAAAACTTCCCACGTATCTTCCGCAGTGGATTTCCGGCCCCTCAACTCTGAACTATCAAGACTATTATGTGGCCTGAGTGGACATCTCAAAGGTCCATTATCCGTGGGCATTAGAAAGGCTTTGCCCAGCCCTGCCTAACACTCTCTTTCTTTACAGGCACAGGCTGGCTGGCTCCAGCATGATTTTGGACACCTCTCTGTCTTTAGGACGTCAAAATGGAACCACATTGGCCACAAATTTGTCATCGGCCACCTCAAGGTGACGTCTTCCCGGGGACAACAGAGGGCTATTTATTACATGACGTCTGACACACGTGACTTCACATTAGTCACACGCCAGCTTTGCCCCAACAAAGATAAAACATAACATTCATACATTATAAAAAATATATAGTTACATAAATGTAACTCTCTCTACATAATACATAGTATTGGGACAATCTAATCACTTGGGTGACTGAGGCACAGGGAGATAAGGGGTGAGGACCTAGGATGAGGAATTGATCTCGGTTCTCACCTAACATGCGACATGTCTGCCTGCAGGGAGCCTCCGCCAACTGGTGGAATCACCGTCACTTCCAACACCACGCCAAGCCCAACATATTCTCCAAGGACCCGGATGTGAACATGGTCCACATATTTGTGTTGGGGGAAACACAGCCCGTGGAGGTACATCTCCGATCCTACTGTTTGAGTCGTCGCTTGGTCGGAATTTAATTAACATCTCGCACAGCCTGAATTTGCTTTACGTCTCTCGCAGCCTGAATTTACTTTACAAAGCGCGCAGTTGGAATTTATCCGCGATTTGCTCAGTCTGTAGCCCTAAACCTTTCTTCAGTCAGACTCTATAAGTTGCTCCGTCTGATGCCACTATAGAAATATCTGGTGCTGACGTTACTATACGAGTCGGTCAATGTGATGGTGTTATATCAGTCAGTCTTACACGGTTTTCCTCCTCGCAGTATGGGAAGAAAAAGCTGAAGTACCTGCCTTATAATCACCAACACAAGTACTTCTTTCTGAGTGAGTAACTGGATCTTTTATCGGATAAGACGGGCTGGTGGGGGCAGATTTGGGCTTAGAAGCGAGGGTCCTTCTTCACTGAAACTAGGGTGCTTGAATGGAATAGTCTCCTAGCAGGAGGGGAGGAAGATTCAGGGATATTTAGGAATCCTTATGGGTTCAGTCTATAGGGTTTATGGGTTCAGTCTATAGGGTATAAAAAAAAAAAACATCCTGTAGGGTCTGGGATCCTACAGTGAGGAGATGTGTAGACTTGGTATCTTGCCCTCATTTCTCAGCCTACATAGCGATTTATAAGATGATTGGCTCCCCAGAGAGTGATTATAGGATCCTGCAGTACCCCAAGAGGATTCTGGGATTATTTAGCAAGCCTCCTGTAAAAAAAATAAAAGCCTTTTTTCTGCAGCAATTTTGTAGCTGGGGGATGTAGATAATTGGCCCCCTGTGTGTTGAGCTTACTGCTGCATGACCTTGTCTGGCTCTCCCTCCATGATACCATTGTATTTAGTCTGAGATCACCCATTTTTATAAATCAGGGTTACACCGCCTTTGTATCTTCCCGTAGTTGGGCCCCCTCTGCTGATCCCCGTGTATTTCACCGTTCAGATCATGAAGACAATGATCACTCGCAAGGACTGGGTGGTGAGTATTGGCTGCCCGTGGCGCGCGCCTGTGACATATTAAGCTAGAACGCACACAGAGTGACAAATAGGTGCAAAGGGCCAGATTTAGTTAGTGGTGCTACACCTTCTTTCAAATAGGCTGTAAGGTGTCTTATGGTTGAACACGGCTTAGTAAATATGGCAAAGCAGGGGTGGCCAACTCCAGTCCTCAAGGGCCACCCCACAGGTCAGGTTTTAAGGATATCCCTGCTTCAGCACAGGTGCCTCAGTCGTTGATGGAGTCACTGATTGAGCCACCTGTGCTGAAGCAGGTGTAACCCTCCCTGCCTGCCTTCTAGGAAGATAACATTGGTGTGTTATATATGGCTACCCACGCATGGCTTACTTAGACTCAGCGGCCGGGCGATGAGGTAGCAAGATTGTAGAATGGGCGCCAGGAACTTTTGTAGTATACATCATTTATTCGTGTCCCCATGGACAGGGAGCGCTCATGCAGATGTTAACAACGTTGCACTGGTTTTTATAATAGACATACATGAATACAGAGCTTCCATCAGTGCCCACTCATAGCACTCACATGAAGGTACTTTCACTTAGTTGCTCTGAGTAAGGGCGGGATCCGGCCCCCCTTGTTCGGAACCATCATTGGTTTAATCCGATTACTCTGGGGGCCCCTACGGGAATCATAGCGGGTCTTTCTGACTTGACCCGGTACCTGGCGCCTGTTTGGGAACGGCCACTTCCATACAGACTGCTGAGGAATATTAGCACTGATCCGCGGTTAGCGCTGGTCCGCCGGCACCCAGAAGCCCTCTTTCCTGAGGCCCTCGGTGGCGTGCCTTACCTTTTTTAATTACTTATTCAGTACTTCATTCCTTATTTTGGGGATCCTAATTTAACGGTGACTGTCCCTATCTACAACACAATAAACAGGGGGGGCCTGGTCTATACTATTACTTTATAAACATTGCTTATCTACTGTCCCCGAGGCTCCTCTTCTCGTATCCTCCTAAAATCTAGTCTGTATCCCCATGGCAACCCAGGTTGGGGCCCAGCATACAATAGCCATGTTAGTAACCCTGTAGGAGGGGGATTACACAGGGATATCCTTAAAACATGACCTGTTGGTGGCCCATGAGGACTGCAGTTGGCCACCCCTGCCCTAATGTTTCACAGTGGTGAGATCTGCCCTTGTGTTGCCTCGGACTGTAAGGTGAAGTATTAGGATAATACCCATGATAACATGGATTTGCTCTCTCCTGTAGGACCTGGCCTGGTCGATGTCTTACTACGCTCGCTTTTTCTGGACCTTCACCCCCTTCTTCGGATTCTTTGGCTCTGTAGCTATCCTCACCGTTGTCAGGTGGGTACTTTCGGAGTGACACGTCCCTGTTTCCTCCGTCATAACTGTACCCTTTTCCTTGATGACCCTAGTGCCTGTTTCTCTGGTGACACCTGTAAGTTTTCTGGGTGACACGTGTCTCTTTTTCCATGTGACAACTGTGCCTTGTTGCCTCATTGACACTTGCCCCTGTGTCCTCGGTCACACCTGTTTCTGTTCGCATTGTGATTTCCCATTTGCCTGGTGACTCAATGTCCTTCATGACACTTGTCCCCCTGTTTCCCGGCAGGTTCCTAGAGTCACACTGGTTCGTATGGGTGACACAGATGAATCACATCCCGATGGAAATTGACCATGAGAAGTACAGGGACTGGCTGAGCGGTCAGGTGAGAGAGACCAACGTCAGCCTCACTACCACGGACAGATCACCACTGGGCCACATGAAAACGCGCATTCCTGTTCTGTAAAGAAGAACAACCCCCCCCCCCCCCAAGAGTGTATCTGCATGTCTTCCCTGGCCCTACTAAACTTGATCCATCCACCCCACTGTCATGTCATACCGTGGTTAAGCTGCAGATAAGGATTCTGGGTAATGCTATCCAAAGTGCATCACTTTTTAGCTTACTCTCCATTTTAAATATGGCTTTTCTGTTGCCCTGTTATTTGCCTTACGTCAAGGAGAACTACAAATCCCACAATGCACATGGAGAGGTATATATATATATAAAAAAAAAAAAAGCAAGTCTGGACCTGACGATCCTAGAAATGTTACCGCCCGTTATTAAGCGCCCGTCGCGGGGTATCGCTTTAACTGATATTGACCTCAGTGGCAGTTAACGGCTGATTGGGATGTGATACTCTGCATCGATGCTTAGTGACGGGTCATTTAGCCCAAGGTCTCCCATCTGCAGAACCGGAGCGAATGCAGAGACAAAGCACTGGGTGGAGGAAAGATCGGGCAGTGAAAGGGTTAATCGGACTCCTCGATAAATCGGGGGGGAGCTGTGGTTTGCAAATGCTTTCTCCCCAGCATTCTTGCATGGGGTACACAGGGTGATTTGTGCAGCTGTAACCCGGCCCCCTCCTCTCTCTGCAGCTGGCAGCTACGTGTAACATTGAGCCATCCTTCTTTAATGACTGGTTCAGCGGACACCTCAATTTCCAGATCGAGCATCAGTGAGTATCCTACGATGACCTCCCATCCGTCATTCAGGACATGTAGAGAGTGATGCTGCTTTCCTGCTGCTTTTATTTCACTGGTATTAGGGTAGGCCAGGAGTAGCCAACTCCAGTCCTCAAGGGCCACCAACAGGCCAGGTTTTAAGGATATCCCTGCTTCAGCACAGATCAACAACTGAGCCTCTGATTGAGCCACCTGTGCTTAAGCAGGGATATCCTTAAAACTTGGCCTGTTGGTGGCCCTTGAGGATGGTAGTTGGCCACTCCTGGGCTATGCCTTGTCAAGTATGGATGAATGGCAGCAGCCATTTTAAACACCCAGTGTGAACATTGGTCGGAAATTGATATCCCCGGAGATCAAGTGCAGAATTTAAAGTGGTTTGTACTAGTGAACACAGCAACATAGGGTGCTTAGAATAAGAAAAACGACAAGAAAACATGTATTTAATGCAGTGAACTGTGGGATGGGTTGGGGGGTCACTACTTTAACACTGTCCAGAGTTGGGAGCACCTTTAGAATACCACAACGCAACACAATGCAAGAGGATTCACAACAGCGCAATGCAACACAACGCAACAAAATACAATTGTAACTCAATTAAATTAAACACCACAATACAAAAATGCACAACACATTGAAAATATGGCAAACATATCAAACATTTGCGTGTTACAATCACTCATAGATCTGTGAGTCGTGACAGCATCCTCCCTCCTCTGTCCCTCTCTCTTACTCTCCTGCTCTCTCTTCTCTTACTCTATCTCCCTCTGTTACTTCTCGTTTGCAGCCTGTTCCCCACCATGCCGCGGCACAACTACCACAAGATTGCTCCGCTCGTGCGCTCCCTGTGCAGTAAATACAGTGTGCACTACGAGGAGAAAGGTCTGCTCAACGCCTTCCGGGACGTCGTGGGGTCAGCAGCTCTCTCTCTTAACTCATCCCCTTTCTGTATTGTATGCATGTTACAGATATGCATTGCTCTGCGTGTTACAGATATACACTGCTCTGCATGTTAGATATACACTGCTCTGCGTGTTTCAGATATACACTGCTCTGCGTGTTACAGACGTACACTGCTCTGCGTGTTAGACATACACTGCTCTGCGTGTTACAGAAATACACTGCTCTGCGTGTTACAGAAATACACTGCTCTGCATGTTAGA